>CM042263.1:38745212-38792712 GCA_023566225.1 Romanogobio albipinnatus
TTTTTCTGCCACTGGGTGTTTAGACAAATAATGTATATCTGTATATGGACCATGTAATCTGATTAATTTGTAATTAGGTAAAATGTTCATCAGCTAAGTTAGGCTGGAAGACCAGCTTGACCAGATAAGTTAGGCTGGAAGACCAGTTTAGCCAGGCTGCTAAAACCAGCTACTTCCAGCTTAAACCAGCTATGACCAGCCAGCCCGTTTAGGCTGGTTTTAGCTGGATTTTTCAGCAGTGATGGTCACTACCCAGATAACAATTTTTGGTTCCCAGAACGTTCCCAGAACAGGCATCCTAACGTTCTCTACTGGTTAGCCAGGAAAGTTTTCTTTACGTAAATAGAACGTTCCCTGTTGGTTTGGAGAACGTTCCCCTAACCTCTTTCCTCTGATATCATTGGCCCTGCTGTAGGTCAGTAATCGGCCCATAGGGGATAAGCGGCGGGAAAACGGACGAATGGACGTCAATAATCAGTCGCTGCTACAATCCATGTCTTGTTTTGAACTTATTTAATCAATAGAAATAATTCAAGCACATAAACCTTCATATGGAGGATTAAATAAAATTGAATTATGCATTAATATGTACATTTCGTAACTTGTATCACTGACACTGAACCAGGTTTTACGTTTAAGTGCCAAATAACAATGACTTCAACACAATATGTGGTTTTAAAATATGAATTTTATTCACAGACATTAATGAATAAAGATGACTTTAACTGGGATGACATTGCATTATTTTCTTACCGCTGAATTAACGGAACGCTTCTCTCTTTTGGTCAGTAAACTAAACTCCTCGTTAACATCATGTTGTGTTCAATTACGTGTCAAATCTCTCTCAAATCACACTATTTACACTGGGATATTTATTAATTATAACATATTATTCAATAAAGATCGATAAACTAATGTTAGTCAGTCGGTAAAAACGAAATGACCGTTAATATTTAAATTACGCGAGTGCGCGTCTTTCTGTGGAAGACGAAAGAAAGCGCGTGCTGGAGAAGCGCGTGCTGGAGAAGCGCGAGCAGATCAGAGGCGCGCAGTGACGAAATATACAAATAAACCTTACAAAAAAAATAAATCTAAAAATAACCTGCAGGGAACGTTCTCTTTAGGTTACAAAAACACAAACAATAGAGAACGTTCTTATTTGGTTCCCCACAAAAATAAACAAATGGGAACCATATGGGAACGTTCTGTGTTTACTGGGTAGTGGGCTTGATCCTATTATCCAGCACGGAAGAGTAAAGCGTGTGTGTGTGTGTGTGTGTGTTGCTCCCTCAGTGCAGCAGGTGGCGCTGTGAACCGTGTTGAGCTGTGTGTACATCCGCGTGAACATGGCGGCGGCCGGACTGCTTCTGCCCGGGGACGGGATCATGATCGCGGGTCAGCTCTACTCGGGTGTCGCGCTCACCCTGGAGAACTGCCTGCTGCCGCCCGAGCGCGTGCACTGCAGCCCCTCGCGCGCTCACGGACTGTCCGCGCGCACGGAGGAGCAGCTTCGGATCCGGATGTGCGAGATGATCCAGAACGCGGGAGTTCTGCTGCGCTTGCCTCAGGTCCGCGCGGTTCTCTGTTGCCTAGCAACTGCTTGTCACTCACCACGATTCCCTTATGTTAAAACAATGCGTTTAAACCGGATTGAGCTGGTCCAAACCGGTCTGGTTGGTGTTTAGAGGGGCTTTATGGCTCTTGTAACCCCACCCGGCCAGACTAAGACCAGCTAGTGCTAAGCATAACACTTGATTAGCCGGTGGAATTACGGCTACTCTTACAAACTAGCCTCTGTTTTTGTAGATTTAGATTTGACTACAAAACGTAATGACCCTTTGACTAACTGTCCTCCTCTACTGATCCGACATCAGTTCTAGATCAGCCTATTATAAATCACCGATTTCAATGCTAGTTTTAAAACAAAGTTGTTTGGATGTTTCGTCAGGTCGCCATGGCAACGGCCCAGATCCTGTTCCATCGCTTCTTCTACTGTAAATCGTTGGTGAGACACTGCGCGGAGGTGAGGCCGCTCTAAACTAGCCGTCTGCCTATCACGCATGACCGCTTGACCTTTAACCCTCTCCTGACGCAGACGGTCGCCATGGCGTGTCTTCAGCTCGCGTGTAAGATCGAAGAGGAGCCGCGGCGCGTGCGGGACATCCTGAACGTCTTCCACCGCCTCAAGCACGCCACAGGAAACAGGTAACGCGCCGCTCAGCCGCCCACACAGCGCGAGTCTGGAGTGTGTTCTGAAGCTGTGTGTCCGTCAGGCTGGACTGCCCCCTGCTGCTGGACCACGGGTACGCCCGCCGCAAGAGTCATGTGATCAGAGCGGAGCGGCGCGTCCTGAAGGAGCTCGGCTTCTGCGTCCACGTCAAACACCCACACAAGGTTTTTACAGAAACACACTTTAGCTTTAGTGTGTAGTTGCTGCGCTTTTCCACTGCATCTCACGGACAGTTCAGCCGGGACAGGAGCACACGTGTCCATCTGCACTGCTTTGTGTAGTCATTGGACACTTTGAACGGTTTACGAGAACAGTACCGCAGTAACTGATGTTAAAGGCGCAGGTATACCACGTGTTTTGCTTATCCCTCAACTGTGCGAAAGAAGCAAAACTCGATGTATACCTGGGCTTTTTTAACGTCCATTATTGCGTTACTGTAGCGAGTTCTCGTAAACCTCGTCCAATGACTACGCAAATGAGTAACGCAATAATGGACGTTAAAGGCTCAGGTTTATTTCAAGTTTTGCTTCTTTCGCACAGTTGAGCAAAATGCGAAAAACGTAGTGTAGCACAACATCTAATGTCCATTATTGCGTTACTGTACTGAGTTCTCGTAAACCCTTCAAAGCGTCGTTCAATGACTACGCAGATGAGTAACGCAATAACGGACGTTAAAGGCCCAAGTAACCTTCAAGTTTTGCTTTTTTCGCACAGTTGACCAATACGCAAAAAACATAGTGTAGCCCAACATCAAACATCTATCGTCCAATGACTACGCAGATGAGTAACGCAATAACGGACGTTAAAGGCCCAGGTGTATTTCGAGTTTTGCTTCTTTCGCACAGCAATATGCAAAAAAAAATAGTATAGCCCATCATTTAACGTCTATTATTGCGTTACTTTAGCCAGTTCTCATAAACCTTTTAAAATGTAGTCCAATGACTACGCAGATGAGTAACACAATAACAGTCGTAAAAGGCCCAGGAGTATTTCAAGTTTTGCTTCTTTCGCACAGTTGACCAATACACGAAAAATGTAGTGTAGCCCAACATCTAACGTCCATCATTGCGTTACTGTAGCAAGTTCTCGTAAACCTCGTCCAATGACTACGCAGATGAGTAACGCAATAACGGACGTTAAAGGCCCAGGTGTATTTCGAGTTTTGCTTCTTTCGCACAGCAATATGCAAAAAAAATAGTATAGCCCATCATTTAACGTCTACTATTGCGTTACTTTAGCCAGTTCTCATAAACCTTTGAAAGTGTCGGCCGATGACTACGCAGATGAGTAACGTAATAACAGTCGTAAAAGGCCCAGGGGTATTTCAAGTTTTGCTTCTTTCGCACAGTTGACCAATACACGAAAAACGTAGTGTAACCCAACATCTAACGTCCATCATTGCATTACTGTAGCGAGTTCTCGTAAACCTTGTCCAATGACTACGCAGATGAGTAACGCAATAACGGACGTTAAAGGCTCAGGTTTATTTCAAGCTTTGCTTCTTTCGCACAGCAATATGCAAAAAATAGTGTAGCCCATCATTTAACGTCTTTTATTGCGTTACTGTAGCGAGTTCTCGTAAACCTCGTCCAATGACTACGCAGATGAGTAACGCAATAACGGATGTTAAAGGTTTATTTCAAGTTTTGCTTCTTTCACACAGTTGAGCAAAACGCGAAAAACTTAGTGTAGCACAACATCTAATGTCCATTATTGCGTTACTGTAGTGAGTTCTCGTAAACCCTTCAAAGCGTCGTTCAATGACTACGCAGATGAGTAACGCAATAACAGTCGTAAAAGGCCCAAGTATATTTCAAGTTTTGCTTCTTTCGCACAGCAATATGAAAAAAAAATAGTATAGCCCATCATCTAACGTCCATTATTGCGTTACTGTAGCGAGTTCTCGTAAACCTTTCAAAGCGTCGTCCAATGATTACGTAAATGAGGACCACAATAACAGTCGTAAAAGGCCCAAGTAAACACAAGAGTTTTGCGTCCCGCTCCGTCTTGCGCACAGTTGAGCACTACGTGAGAAAGTAGCATAGCCTTTAACGTCCATTATTGTGTTTGTGCGGTGGTGTCACAACCCAGGACTCAAAGGGCCGATACTTTCCTTCAAATGTCTGTATTATTAATCCAGATGCTTTTTTTCAGACAGATATGAAAGTGTCAAAAGTTGCGTTAACGGTAACTGTTTTGTGCAACAAGACCATTATAATAGTTGCGCTAATGTTCACTGTTTGTATAGCGCTTTTCACAGTACATATAGTTTACAGCTTTACAGAAAATGCTTGTTTCGGTGTTACAGTTTATGAAGTAAATAGTGTAACTGTGCTGTGACACATTTGGTCAGCGTTTGCGTTCTGTGCAGGTGATCGTGATGTATCTTCAGGTTCTGGAGTGTGAGAAGAACACCAGACTGCTTCAGATAGCCTGGTGAGATCCTGAGCTACACACTGAGCCGATGACTGCCCCACCGCTGTGTAACGCTCCGTCTGTCTCTCTCCAGGAACTACATGAACGACAGCTTGAGGACGGATGTGTTTCTGAGATTTAGTGCTGAAACGGTTGCGTGTGCGTGTGTCTTTCTTTCTGCAAGAGTATTACAGGTGAAGTGCTTCTATCTGCTGACGTTACACTATTTAGATCATTTCGGGGGTTTTTCATCCCCTAAAGGCCCTGTTCACACCGGGGCGACTTTCACGTGCGTCTTTGTGTTCACACCCGAGCGATTTCCACTGGCGATGCGGCGAGTGACACATTCAGGAGATCATGGAGCTCCCGTACACAAGGTGGCGCTGCGGCACTTTACGCCTCTGACACTCGCTTGTCACGCAGAAGAAGAAGAGAGACGGTATTTAAGTGCTTGCCAAAACCATTCACACACTTTTGCTAACATTAGCAGCTCATCTTCTTTGGCTGAATCTGAAATCGCCCCCTAAACCCTTAAATAGGGCACTACTTGAGGGCACAGCCATTTGTAGTGGTGTCCGAATCCATAGCTGATGAGCTGTATTAGTGACTAAAGTAGGGAATAGTGATTGAGGGTTTAGGGGGCGATTTCGGATTCAGCCTTTGTCGACTTACTTCCTCTTCATCATATCAGTGTGTGCTCGGCAAGACTGTTTTGTGCTTGAGCGCCACCAAGTGGTGTTTTACTGTAACTTCAGCGGCTCCAGGCACTTTGTTTAGTCACAAGGTGTTAAACGCACGCGAAAGTCGACCCGCAGGGCTCCAGACTGCGACTTAATGGTGGCATTTTGCGACCTTTTTTCCTGCTGGTGCGACTGAATTTGGTTGGAGGTCGCACTGGTGCACCACTGATAAGAGCTGCTATTTCTGTTACATATGAGAAACATCGGACGGCAAACGAAAGGAAAGCGGAACGGACCCGCGCTACTCGTCTGAGCTGCGCTGCACGGACCATTTATCAGCGCAGAGCAATAATAGACATCGCAGAGCGAGCTCATACACGGGCGATCTCGATCACCTGACACCGTTACTAAACAGCGCTGGAGATCCAGTGAGAACGCATCTGAGTTCACCTCAGTATTAATGACATAAACATTCACCATAAATATAATGTAGTGACCCCCCCATGGTATTGTGGAAGAAATAGTCAAATGTTTTAAATTTTTTTGCATTATTCATCTCGGGGTTCGTACAACCTTTTGAGAGTGAAATTCAAGCCCTTTTCAAGTGTTTCACACTTTTTCCAGAACTTCAAAGCTCTAAATATTATCCAATTTTAATATTATTTTTAATGTGATGATTTGTAAAACCAAAAGTGTAAAGGTGCTGGCCACTTTATGGCAAAAAAAACAAAACCCCACTATAACCAGTAGGTGGTGGCATAGGAGCACTTATTTGACTTATTAGACATTTCCACTCCTTAATATATGGAAAAAAGTAGGAAGTCACAAAGTCATGAAAAACTAAAACTTTTCTTCAAATTGTGACTGGATTACACAGAAAACAAGTAAAGAGTGCTCCTTTTAGTTCAATGTGATACTATAGAAGAACAATAGTACATTTAACAAGAGTGGAATATTACAATTTTTGCACATTGCTGTTGTTAATAAGTAAATTTTTTCTGCATAACAATTCAAGCTCAGCGCTTCACTGTTAAATTTCCAATAAACAAACATGTACTATTATTATTAACTGCACTTATTAACAAAACAATGCAAAACAATAGTAATTTTATGATTAAATGAACCTCATGATACATTTTCCTCCAGCGCTGGTGCCACTGCTCTCAAATGTTAGTCTGGAGCCCTGTATTATCAAAGTATTTATTTGTAATACAGTGGAAATTAGTAGATTTGGTTGGCATGTTGATTTACGGTGTGCGCCCCTACATTTTCTGGTTGTGCCCCTAAAATTTTCAGTTGGGGCCACTGAGCTCCTAGTGAAAAAAGTTAGTCTGGAGCCCTGACCCGGTGTGAACAGGCCTTAACTCTTCCATTAAACAAAGAATAAGAACATTTTGCTAACATTATGAACAAGTTATAAATGTTATTTCTCAATGTTCTTTAAACGTATTAAGTCTCTTGGTTATGTGAACGTTAGGAGAACATTCAGTTTGATCATTTTGAAACCGATTTACATTGCTGTGTCTCTCCGCCGTTGAGACACTGATTGAGCGATTACACACATATGATGCACTTCAGTAAGTGTGTATCTTCACACACCTTCAGATGTTCACTCATGTTTATTCTGTGACTATGACGATCACGTTCACTCTTCTATACAGTGATCAGTCACGCCACATTAGAGCCACAAATCAGCATTTATCATTTGAGTTTCCTGATAAAATGGATTATACTGAATGTGTTCATGTGGGAACTCGGATTGAAGTGTGTTCTGTGTGTAAAACAAGCCGACTGTTAACGGAAGCCCTGTACCCAAACGGATACTCGGTACGGATACATGTACCACTACACCCCTGATATCAAATATTATAAATGTTATAAGATTTTAAGAATGTTTCGTCTTAGCATCTCACAGACAGCATCATAGTGAATATAATCTGCATGTTCCAGATGTGGCCCGGATCTGGGCCGACGCTATGTTGCTGTCTGGGTAACCTTTACCAAGCGTTCCCTGTTCGCTGTCTGGTCTCTCTCTGTGGTCAGATCCCTCTGCCTGACCAGCCGCCCTGGTTCTTGTTGTTCGGGGCGTCGGAACAGGACCTGATTGAGATCAGCTGTTGTATTCTGCGGCTGTACACACTGCAGTGCGAGTCGCTGGCAGCCCTGCAGCAGCAGGTGGAGGAAACGCGGTTAAAGCTGGACGCGAGCAGACCCGGAGGACTAGCGTCCACGACGGACACCCCGGCCGCCGGTTTCTCCCCTGCGTCTAAAGCTGGTGGGTTCACATAAACGCTGATACCAAACCGCATTTCTGTACGTTCATTCTCTCGTCCTCTTTTAGCGTCTCCTGCAGAAAACCAGAAGAACCACGAATCTCCGCTGTCACATCTCGCCCTCAGAAACGCCTGCCGAAAGATCACAAGCCGAGAGCGGTGAGCTAGCCGTCTCAGTGACCTGACCGTCAGTTTCAATGTGATCAATCATTCCACATCTCTCTCTCTCTCTCAGTAGGAAGCGTCTGAGTCGCAGTGATGAGAGGCGAAGCACCCACTACGTCCCGTCACCTCCCAGACGCAGGTAACACCTCATCTACGGCATCCGCGCCTGAATATAACCTGACAGAATGCATCACCTGTCTGTCTGTCCTTCAGGCGCAGTCGTAGCGTGTCCTCTCCATCGCTGTCTGCTTCTCCTGGACGCACAACGTCCTACAGACACCGACAGATGGAGCGCGAAAGAGAGCGGAGAAAGGGACGCTCATCTCACAGGAGATGATGTCATCAGGTGTGGGGGGGAGTGGCCCAAAACTGACCAATCAGATGAAACCGCTTGTAAAGATCTAAAAGTATTTTGTACTGTGTATTTTTGAGAGAGTCTCCTTCAGAAGAGTTTAAATAAAATGGGAGGATTTTAATAACCGCGTGAGTCTGTGTGTTTTAAATCCTTGTTATCATAAAGTTATCATCCATTGCTAAACAGTGAAGAGTTTGTTTGGACCCTTGATATCAAGCCCTGTGGGATCATAGTGGGCTTACTAATGAATTTGGCTGCTAACTAGTGAGGGTTTAATTAGCCTGCTGGGAATGGTTAATCCCTCAATACATCTGTATCTCTGGTGGAATCTCACCGGCCCCTCATGGTATCTTCTCCTTCACCAGCAGGACCAGGATGGTGTTGGGTTGATATATATGTGGTAACTGTGGTGACGAGGGTATGAGGTCACCGAGGCGTCACGGAGCAAAGCTTTATAAATGCTGAAAAAATCTCAAGCGCTTTGATCACTCGATTGTCCAGTTATCCGGTGAAACATGGCCGCTCAAGGAAAAGCCCCGAGCGCCTCTCAGCGCACGCCGTCGTCTGTGTTCTACATCGCCATATACGTCATTCTGGTGATGCTGGGGAACCTGGGGAACACCACGGTCATCGGAGTGGTCGGAGAAGGCCTTCTGCGGGAGCCGGGGGCCGTCCGGAACTCTGACGTGATCCTGGTCAACATGGCTTTCTCCAACCTGATGGTGTCGTTGGCGAGAAACACTCTTCTGGTGATCTCCGACATGGGAGTGGAGGTACGGGAGAGGGACTGGGATGGAAATGTGTGACGATGTTGGTTTATGAAAAAATGCTGAAACTACATTTAAAGCTAAGTGTTGTGAAAGGGTTGACAAAATATGTACAGATCAGTGTTCTCGTATGTTCATCAGCATATCGAAACAAAATTCAACCTTGATCCGTGATGTTGATTGACCCGCGAACAAACGTTTTGAACCTATTTGAAAGAACTTGGGCTGGTGTAGTGCCTTCAGATGCTTCTGAACAAGTTTCAGGCTGGACCGATGGCACTGGGGGATTCCTGTTAGTACAGGTGAGAAGATATAAGAGTGTGTATCCCAGTGTCCAGATGATGGCTGGTCCAGCAGGAATGAAAGGATCAGCATTATATCAGAGCAGACAGTCGGCTTTAAACCCTGACTGAACCTTCTCTACAATATCACTGTCAGAAAACATGTGGAGAGAGCCGAAACTGCTCAAAATATAAATCAATATATGTACAAGATAGTTTTGATATGAAATGCTACAGCCTGGTTCTCTCTGGAAATTTGTTTTTGTCTTTTTCCACTTGTCCCTTCCTAAGGACTTGTTTCATTATTCAGCCAGAAATGAGGGCTAGTTTTCAGCTCGCCAAAACTGGGCGAAGGAGACTCAAATCCAGTCCTGCAGAGTTTAGCTCAAACCCTGATCATATTCACCTTCCTGTGATTTTCTAGTGATCCTGAAGACCTTGATTAGCTTGCGCAGGTGTGTTTGATCAGGGTTGGAGATTTGAGGAACCCTGATGTAGAGCAGTCTAGTTTGATATTGATAGCCTTGTTCTCTCCTCACAGGTTTTCCTCAATAAAAACTGGTGTCGCTTTATGATGGGCATCTGGGTTTGGCTCCGCTCTGCAAACGTTTGGTCCACGTTCTTTCTGAGCGCGTTCCACTTTCAGACGTTGCGTCGGGTCGCCCCGGCCGCTGCGAACGTGCACGGCCACCCTGGACCGCCCAGATCCCTGATATTCGGGCTGTGCCTCGTCTGGAGCCTCAATCTGATGTACTCCATCCCGGCGTTCATCTTCTCCAAGAACGGCGACGAGAACTCCACCGAGGTCAGTCTGTGTCTCTGTTTATTGGCTTAATTTAACTTGTGCGTTTCCTCTCGGTTAACCTTCGACCCCTCATCCAGACGCTGATGTTGGTGAGCAGCACCACTCGGCCGCTGTTGGGCTGCGTCTGGGACTTCCCGTCGGTCAACAGCGGCCTGGCCTTCGCCACCTCCTCCATGGTGATCCACGAGTCCATTCCCATCTTCCTGATGAGTGTCACTAACCTGGGCTCCCTGCTGACGCTGTACTCTCACGGACAAACAAGACGAGCTGCCAACAAGAGTCAGGACGCGCCGGTCGTCACGCGGATCCCTGCGGAGCGGCGGGCGGCTAAGGTGAGATGATCTTAACCAAACTCTTAGTATTTATTACACCAAACTGTATGGATCAACCCTACTGAGGGTAAACGTCGCACCTTTATTTCCAACAGTCTCCGGGATCAGATCACATGCACACCTCCGCTCTTATCTAATGAAGATCAATCGCTATGCTTCTCAAATATCTCATATCTCATTATTATGATTGTCATACTCTGCAAACTCTTCAGAAGTCAGTGAATCTGAAGAAAATTATATTGTTTTTTAACTTGTAACTTTCCATGAAAACAGTCAAGGAAGAGTTAAAACGCCAACCAAACCAGAGTGACAGACCCTCACAAAATAGTTTGCCAGTCGCTTCTCCTGTGTTGATGCACTTACCGGATAAAAAAAAGGATACGCCCCCCAGTGCAAGATGCTGTCATCAATAGTTGTGGTTTGTTTTCTCAACAGATATTTAAAAAAATTTATTGAGATGCAATAATATAGATGACCTGAATGTTACATGAACGAGAAGGCCCATTTAGATTTCATTGGTTCCCTCAAATCCAGTTTCAAATTCCGACTGGTTGATAGGAATGTTGTACTAAGTAAGACGGTCCCAGACCCAAACTTTAATTATACCATGATGATGTCATTTCCCGAACTAATGATCTTCACGGATGGCCATGATCCTGTGGGAAGCGTAGTTCACAGTCCCGTGGGAGCTCATGCACTGCCTGTGAGCAAGTTGGAGCATGTTTTTGGTTCTCCAAGAAAGTGGGCTTAGGGTTAGGCACGAGTAGATCCGGCTGAGTAGATCCGACTTCTCTGTGTGTTTGCTCAGGTGATCCTGGCGCTCAACATCCTCTTCATTTCGTCCTGGGGCACCAGCATCATCTCGGTCAACTACTTCAACTATAACCGCGGATCCTCCACGCAGTTCCTGCTCATCGTCGCTCGCATCGCCAACATCACCTTCATCGCACTGTCGCCCATCGTCCTCGCCGTGGGACACCGGAGACTCCGAGCATTTATAAAGGCCATCCTGTCGCGTATAGTCTGACGGATGGCTCTCTATGGACAGATATCAAAGACAAGAGTGTGTGTCGGTGTATCACAATATTTATTTTTAATAAAGTTGCATGTACTTACTCAGGAACGAAGACTCTGTGCCGTTCAAAATCCAGTTGAGAAGGCCGATTCCTGAATTTGAATTGACCGATCAAACAGGATGCGCAAAAGAAAATGCATTACATTTACATCCATTCACTCAGCTGATGCTTTCTCAAGTATTAAAGAAAATATTAAATATGATTAAATAAAAACTTGTCCTGAGAGAAAACAGATTCCTCCTGAATTCATTGAAGTGAATTGTTTGTATAGTGTATGGTGTTTCTCTCCAGTTTCTCTCTTATGTCACGTCCGCCAGGGCTGTGGACGAGTGCAGACATACACTAGATCGCTTCTGTTATAATCAGCGAAGGGTTTGCGCTGTGGGCAGCTTCATTGATTATAATGGGAGTGATTTAACTGTCCCTTCACAAGAGAGCGCCAGTGTCCGACAGAGAATATGACACAAGGTAAACCTCGGATTGTGTATTTATTATAGTGTAACAGACTAAATTTATGTTTGCCAGTTCTTCTGTTCTTATCTGACAGATTCGTTCCTTCTAGAATGGTTTTAAGCTTGTTTTTTTCCCCTTGGGTTAAATGTGTTAACCCAGACTCTGCAACCCAGTTATGATAATAGATTAACCCAGCATGTTCTCTCTCCTATAATTACCCACCAGATTTTTTAGATCTTTAAAATGGAGCCAAACACCACGAAGCTGCATACAAGATGGATGCCTTAAACAGGAACACGTAAGAAGCTCTCTTCTTGTACATTGTGTTATGAAATCTGTGTGTTGTGAGTCATATTGACAGCAGTGAGTTGTGTTAATACTATTGACATCTGTAGGCTCTGGTATGTGTGTCTAGTGCCACCTAGCGGTCGTAAAACAACATCATCACTGTATTTATGAACCAGATAGGCTAACTGATATGTTGAAGAACTTTGAGATTGAATAAGAATACCTGAGTGTTTAATTATTTTATGGTTCATATTGCATCTGTTCATTTTGAAGTAATATGCTCCCATTTTACCTGATGGGAATTAGATATTCCGTATTAAACCTTACAAGAATAGTGTCGTGATATCTGTAGTTCAGTCGAAACTCCATCTGTGTGTCGTGTTTACCTCATCACTCTGAATCTGACGTCTGTCGGCGGGAAACTTTCTGAGGTAAACATTGACCGATCAGTCTCGGACAAAATACAACGGCCGCGACGCGTTATAGCGAGCGACTGATAAGAATTACAATCTCTAACAAATCAAGAAAATTTTATTATGAGTATTTTACTTTGATAAAACTTACGCCGTTCGTGTATTTGCGTTTCTTAGCCGTTTAAAGGGCGCGCGCAGTTTTGCGGTTTTCATGTGGAGCGCGCTTCATTGACTAAATTGGGAGCGCGCATCAACCTATTGATCTTTTCCCCACTTACACAACTTTACACCGCAATCAATCTGTATGTAATATCCATCCATCCATTCACAAACCACTTACCTTCTGTAGGGTCGCTCATTTAGGGGGGGAAATGCGTTTGTAAATCATAATTATGACATAAAATGTCTAAATTATGAGAATTATACGATTACAAGTCAGAAAGTATGACCTTTAATGTCGTAATATCGACTTAAAATGTCATAATTTTCATCTCATAGTCCTAATTATGATTTTTTTTATGACATTTTTTCCCCCTTATGTGCCGGAAATGAACTTCCATATTTGCGGCATATATATTGTGCCGTACTAAAGGTATTTAATGATAACTGTTGTAATGTGAAAATAAATGTGTTTCTCTCAGATTCAGATCTCTCTGTATGTCTTTCAGGTCAGAGGTCAGGGTGTGTCTTTCTCTTGGCACAAACACCAACAGTGCGGAAAGAGCTAGTCTGCTTCTAAAAGAGTTGAAATAAAACGGAAGCATCATAATTGCCATGATAGTTAATGTGTTCGAGACGGTTGACTAGAAAGTACAAAGAACTAAAGACAAACAGAAGTTGTTAAACCACAAGTCTTTTGTTGGAGCCTGACTCTGTGGAATTGTGGTGGGCTTACTAATGAATTAGTCTGCTAACTAGTGAGAGTTTAATTAACCTGGTGGGGATCGTTAATCCCTGGTGCGTAAAGATGCAAGATCAGCTCATGTGTCCCAAAACATCCATATCTCTGGTGGAATCTGACCTGCCATTCACCGCGTCTTCTCCTATGACAGCAGGACCGCGATGCAGCGGATGTTGTTTTGGGTTGAGATCTATTTGGTAACCATGGTCCATAAAAGGGGCTTGCGGTCGGTGGGTGGAGAGGGAGGCGTTGGGATGGAGAACTTACAACATCACTGAGACGTTCTGAGAGAAGCTCCATTTAGGATTGAAGACGTCTGAACTCATGGCGCCTCAAAGAAAACCCCCGAGCGTGGGTCAGCGCATCGCCTCGTCCCCGTTCTACTTCGCCCTCTACGTCATTCTGGTGATGCTGGGGAACCTGGGGAACACCACGGTCATCGGAGTGGTCGGCGAAAGCCTTCTGCGGGAGACGGGAGTCGTCCGGAGCTCGGACGTGATCCTGGTCAACATGGCTTTCTCCAACCTGATGGTGTCGTTGGTGAGGAACACGGTCGTGATGGTGTCCGACCTGGGAATGGAGGTACGGCTGAATTACCTCATGGACGGACTCTCGGTGGGATGCCTAACTGTTAGTGAACGGATAGATGTTGAGGTATGGGATTGCAGTTTGGGTTCAATCTCTACGGCCAAAACCACTGAAAGGAGTGAGAACCCAACCCGCTGTCTGTGTTTCACGGGTCTATTGATGAGTTATCGATTGATCAGAACAATCAAACCAACAAAACTTCCAGTTGGACTGTAATCAAGAGTTGTTTATTGACGTCTGCCAGAGTTTTGTTGTGTTCGTGTTGAGAATGATTCTGTGTTTCCTCCGGTAGGAACGTCAATAATGTGTGTTTCCTCACAGATCTTCCTCACTAGAGATATGTGTCACCTGATGATGGGCATCTGGGTTTGGCTCCGCTCTGCAAACGTTTGGTCGACGTTCTTCCTGAGCGCGTTCCACTTCCAGACGCTGCGTCGGGTGGCCCCGCCCGTCATCAGCCTCCACGGCCCCCGCGGACCCCCCAAATCCCTCATCAGCGGCTTCTGCCTCGTCTGGAGCCTCAATCTGATCTACTCCATCCCCGCGTTCATCTTCTCCAAGAACGGCGACGAGAACTCCACCGAGGTCAGTCTGTCTTTATGAGCAACATGTAACTTGGGTAGGACCTCGTTTGACCTTCGACCCTTCCACGACGCCGGCCTACAGAAGCCTGGCCTTCGCCACCTCCTCCATGGTGATCCACCATGTCATAGAATGTCATCATTTCTACTTTTCATCTCATAAATATGACTTAGTATGTCATCATTTCTACTTTTCACCTTATAAAATATTATTCCTAGTTTTCATGTCATAAATATTATTGAGAATGTCAAAATTTCTACTTTTCATCTCATAAAATGTAATCATTTCTACTTTTATCTTATGAATATGACTTAAAATGTCATAATTTCAACTTTTATCTCATAAATATGACTTAGTATGTCATAATTTCTACTTTTCATCTCATAAAATGTAATCATTTCTACTTTTATCTCATAAATATGACTTAGAATGTAATAATTTCTATTTTTTATCTCATAAAATGTAATAATTTCTACTTTTATCTCTTAAATATGACTTAGAATGTCATAATTTCTATTTTTCAGCTCATAAAATGTAATAATTTCAACTTTTATATCATAATTATGACTTAGAATGTCATAATTTCTATTTTTCATCTCATAAAATGTAATAATTTCTACTTTTATATCATAATTATGACTTAGAATGTCATAATTTCTACTTTTCATCTCATAAAATGTAATAATTTCAACTTTTATCTCATAAATATGACTTAGAATGTCATAATTTCTATTTTTCATCTCATAAAATGTCATAATTTCTACTTTTATCTCATAAATATGACTTAGAATGTCATAATTTCTACTTTTATCTCACAAATATGACTTAGAATGTCATAATTTCTACTTTTTATCTCATAAAATGTCATAATTTCTACTTGTATCTGCAGACGCTGATGTTGGTGAGCAGCACCACTCGGCCGCTGATGGGCTGCGTGTGGGACTTCCCGTCGGTCTACAGCGGCCTGGCCTTCGCCACCTCCTCCATGGTGATCCACGAGTCCATTCCCATCTTCCTGATGAACATCACTAACCTGGGCTCCCTGCTGACGCTGTACTCTCACGGACACACGCGGACCGCCGCCAGCAAGAGTCAGGACGCGCCGGTGGTCACGCGGATCCCTGCGGAGCGGCGGGCGGCGAAGGTGAGACCCCTGTGGCCGCTGGAGTGGCTGAGAGTCATGAAGGCTTTGGTTCTGAATATCACTTTGATCGCAGACTTGAGAAATGCTTTTTGTCCAGAGTTGGAGAAGATTAAATGATTAAACATGTGAAACATGACTCCGCCCGAGAGGTTTTGAAGCTATCGTGAACCGATGAACCCCTGCTAACAGAGCTTGTGTGTGTGTGTGTGTGTGTGTGTGTGTGTGTGTGCTCAGGTGATCCTGGCGCTCAACGTCCTCTTCATTTCGTCCTGGGGCACTAACGTCATCTCGGTCAACTACTTCAACTACAACCGCGGATCCTCCACCGAGTTCCTGCTCATCATCGCTCGCTTCGCCAACATGAGCTTCATCGCGCTGTCGCCCATCGTCCTCGCCGTGGGACACCGGAGACTCCGAGCGTTCCTGAAGGCCGTCCTGTCGCGCCTCTGGCCATCGGGATAGGCTTCAGATGATCTCTGAACACACGTGGACTTCCTCCGTTGCTCTGGAGTGGTTTTATTTGTCTTGTGTCTGTTGTTGGAGGCCGTTTGACTGATTAAACTCGTGTCCGAGTGTGTGTGTGTGTGTGTGTGCTTTATGACACCTACAGAAAATAAAGCAGAGTTGTCCAGTAACAGATCTGTGCTCCAAACCAGATTTACTGCAATAAAACACTGGAGATGAAGCTCAGACTCATGCATTAATGATCTTATCTATGGATTACTGCCGCACGCCTGGGATAATCAGAGATGAGAAGATACAAATTATGACAAACAAAGTCATAATTATCAGATTAAAAACTCAAAAATATGGCAATATTAGTGATAATTAGGACAAACAATGATAATTTAAACTTTTTATATCAAAACTAGGGGACAAAAAGTCAAAAAGATGAGATAAAAGTTGAAATTATGGCAAACAAAGTTGAAATATGATGCATATGACATCGAAATTATAACATACAAAATGATAATTATGACAAAAAGTTACAATTAGGACAAGTATAACGTATAAATTAAAGGACAAATATAAATTATGAGATGAAAAGTTGAAACTGACCAAAAAATTTGATTAAAAAGTAACAATTATGGCAATATAAGTGATGATTTCAACATTTTATATCAAAACTAGGACACAAACAGTCATAATAATGAGAAATGATGACATAAAAAGTCATAATTATAACATACAAAGTGAAAATGTTTTGATTTTATATCATAACTAGGACATAAACAATTTAAATTAGGACCGTATAAATGATGAGATGGAAAAACTGACAAAAACAATTCACATTTATGAGATGAAAAATCACAATGATGACATTATGGCAATATCAGTGATCATTCGGACATACAGTCACGATTTTGATATTTTATTTTGTCTAAATTTGACTAAATACTAAAATTGAAACTGAAAAAAATTATGAGGTTTAAAAAAGTAAAAAAAAAATGGTATTTTGGCAATATAAGTCATAATTATGACATACAAAGTCATATTTTATATCATAACTAGGACACAAAAGTCTCAATTATAATATAGTGAGAGATAATTATGACATAAATAGTTCAAATGAGGACATACAGTTTATTTTAATAAATGACAGTTTTGCCATTTTATATCATTACTAGAACATAAAGATTACAATTCTGAGAGTCACCATAATGTGTCCATCAGCTCGAGTGTGTGTGTGTGTGTGTGTGTGTGTGTGTCCATCCTCATCAGCTCGTGTGTGTGTGTGTGTGTCCATCCTCATCAACTCGTGTGTGTGTGTGTGTGTGTGTGTGTGTGTCCATCCTCATCAGCTTGTGTGTGTGTGTGTGTGTGTCCATCCTCATCAGCTCGTGTGTGTGTGTGTGTGTGTGTCCATCCTCATCAGCTCGTGTGTGTGTGTGTGTGTGTGTATCCATCCTCATCAGCTCGTGTGTGTGTGTGTGTATCCATCCTCATCAGCTTGTGTGTGTGTGTGTGTGTGTGTGTGTGCCCATCCTCATCAGCTCGTGTGTGTGTTTGTGTGTCCATCCTCATCAGCTCGTGTGTGTGTGTGTGTGTGTGTGTGTGTCCGTCCTCATCAGCTCGTGTGTGTGTGTGTGTGTGTGTGTGTCCGTCCTCATCAGCTCGTGTGTGTGTGTGTGTGTGTGTGTGTCCGTCACACACCGCCGCAGACTCAGTTCCTCTGGCTCGTCTTCACGGCCGTGTCCGCCGTCTGTCCGCTGTGGTGCGGGCGCTTCTCCGCGGGCCGCCTGACCCAGCACGCCCACCGCTGCAGGATCCCGCTGATGCGCCGCCGCAGCTTCCCGTGTCCCAGCGCCACCACAATCGGACTGAAGCCCACGAACAGCGAGGCGGAGAAGTGCGCCACGGTCAGCAGGCCCTCGGTGTGCGCGCCGCCGTTGTGGTTGTAGTAGGTGACCGCGGCGACCTGCAGCACCCAGCAGCCCACGAACAGCGCCACCAGAGCCATGATCACGTGCCCCGCCTTCCGCTCGCTGGACACCTGCAGCTCGGCCGAGCCGCCCGCCGCCACCGCCCGGATGTGTTTGGCCAGCGCGTGCAGCGTGGCCAGGTTGGTGCCCACCATCAGGATCAGCGGCAGCACCTCGTTGAGCGCCAGCGACGTGGAGGCGAAGGCGTAGCCCTGGCGCTCGCTGGGGAACTCCCACACGCAGCCCAGCAGGGGCCGGGTGGTGCAGCTGATCACCATCAGCTCCACCGTGGCGTTCCCGCGCACGTGTGTGGAGTAGACCAGCGCTGGCAGAGAGAACAGCAGGTTGACGGCCCACACGCCGGCCAGGAGCGCCCAGACCCGCAGCCGCTCGCGCCGCTGCCCCTGCGGCCCCATGGAGATGTGCGCCCGCCGTAGGGTGGCACAGTGGAAGCCGCTGAGGGCCAGGGTCACCCAGCAGCTCACGGCCCGCCACCACACCCACAGCAGCATGAACACGCGGCACCAGCCCGACGACAGCCACACCTCCAGGCCCAGGTCCGAGGCGAAGATGGGCACCGTGCGGAAGAGCGACGTCAGCAGGTTCGCCAGGCACAGGTTCACCAGGATGGTGTCGGACGGAGGCAGGTGGCGCGAGGAGCTCTCCTTCGAGACCTGGAACACCTGACAAACCACACGTCATGTGACCACTCGCAGCTCAGTATGACATCATTTCTGCTTTTTCATATTTCCAACTTTTATCTCATAAATATGACATGATATAATATATACAAATCATATATAAAACTCCAAAAATATACACACCAGCGTAATTAAATCAAAAGACAATCCAATGAAAATCAAAAAGTATATTCAAAATAAGAGAATCAGAGTTTATAATAACATTATAATGTCGATTTTACACTCAAGTGCATATTCTAATGTAATGTGTTCTCATGGCGATTTAAAATTGTAGTCCATGTATATAGCAAACAACGTTCATAAAACATCAGATTTATATTTAAATCAGGTTTATGTTTTGAATCACAAGCAAAAGTAATCAGTGGTGCAAACTGAGTTCCTCGATTCTGAAGAGACCCTGCAGTGAAGTGAAAGCAGTCAATGAGCGCGTCTCGAAGAGAAGAACGGCTTTTTAGCATATAATGGATCATGTGCATCGCTTCTCAACCTTTTTAAAGAACCGCAAGAAAACCTCGACAGACTACAGGCTGTCATAAATGTGATTATTGGTTGCGTTCTCAGATATCACACGGCTGTATTTTCAGTGCTAGCAGTCAAAAATAAAACTCGGAGAAATATTGAAATACTCCCAGATAGCACACGCACGTCTGCCAGATGTCTGTTAAAGATCTGGAGAGCGTCTGCTGCTTACACACATCTGAGAGACGTCCGTTTTTCATACATTCTAAATCATAAACATCTTAAAGACGTTGTTTAAACGTCTATTTGACATCAGACAGGAAACGTCCAATAGACGTCCAGATGAGCAAACACTCTAAAACACGTCTTCCAGATGTAAACACACACATCAAATATACGTCTCTGAGATGTGTGTGTGCTCTCTGGGCTGTTGATCTCATGTGTTTTTGTTCTACTGAGAATCCTCCATTAAAGAGTACGCTGCATGTTTACTTTGCAGGATATAAGGTGGAGTAACATTCAGAGCATATACTCACTACTCACTACTCTTGAGTACTTTCCCCAGGGACACTTTCTCTCCGACTCTGAGTAGTGTTTAGCACTGGTACTTTTACTACATTTTTGACAAGTAACAGTACTTTAACTTGAGTATGCTTCTTCAGTTCTCCTCCCACTGCTAGAATGTCTTAATTATGATTGACAGTGTCAGACTGGACTGGAAGTCTCACCACACAGATGATCAGGATGTTTCCTATGATCCCGGAGAACACCAGCAGGCCGAAGAGGATGGCGTCCACCGTCAGGACCTCAGACATGTCTCTCTGTCCGTCTGTCCGTCTGTCTCACGTCTGTCTGTCCGTCTGTCTCACGTCTGTCTGTCCGTCTGGACGCGCGCTCTGTCCATCGTGCGGTCGTTGTGTCGCGCGCGCTCGCCTCAGCTCTGGATATAAACACACACACACGCTCAGATGCCTCGTGTTCTCAGGCTCCATTGAACTCTGCAGTTTTTCAGGCTTTCGAGGCCTTTGGGATTTGAATCATTAATCAATTATTAAATGCATGAGTGGCGATAAACTCAGTTTAATGATCATGTGAAGTTAAACGTCCAGCGGTCAGTGAAACTATGACTTAAACTGTTCATTTGTTGTCGCTTACATTTTTGAATTTTATGAATTGATTTGTGTTTTATAGTTAATTTAGCTTTTACTGTGGTGTGACAGGGAAAAGTAAAATGTCCCTAATGTTTGAAGAATGATACAGGGAATGTCCCCTTAACGTTTTTTTAAGAAATAACGTTTTCTCAACTTAATGGGAACGTCAGCGCAACGATCTTAGATCACAACTGGGTAAATGAGAAGTGTGACAACGCTTAAATGTGTTGTGTTGTGTTGTGTTGTGTTGTGTTGTGGTGTTGTGTAGGTCTCGATGTTTGTGTCTGAACGGAAACTTTGATATATTTCCCGGAGTGAGGTCTGATGAATGTGCTGATGCCTCCTCAGGGGTCTCGTTAACTCTGAGTCTGTGTGTCCTCATCATTAGAGAAGCGCTGACTCGATCCTCCAGATCATCTGCGGGTGTTTGTGTGACTCCATCAGCTCTTTCTGTGGTGATGATGGTGATGATCGCGCCCGCGCACGTCATTCTTACGCAGGTGTGCCCGCCTCTGTGCTTTACTCACCTCAAGAGCTTCTGATGATACAGTGCTGATCAATGATGCTCTGAAGATTTCCCTCAGGGCTCTCTGAAGCGCTTCAATGTGTTGGTGGACTACCGCTGATGAACACTAGATGGCGCCATATTCAAACTGCAAATACAGCGAAGAAGCACAAACACTAAATTAAATACACAAACAGAGTCCGACATCGCCCCTTAAACCCTCACTAGGGCACTCTTAAAGTGCCACCTGTTGTTCTATAAGCCTAACAGGGGGGAATTATAATAGAATAAATAGTATTTTGTGTATATTGCTAATTCTCTCTCTATATATACACACCGATCAGGCATAACATTATGACCGGTGAGTAACACTGATCTGTTAGTGGGTGGGGTATATTAGGCAGCAAGTGAACATGTTGTCCTCAGAGTTGATGTGTCAGAAGCAGGAGAAATGGGCAAGCGTGAGGATTTGAGCGAGTTTGACAAGGGCCAGATTGTGACGGCTAGACGACTGGGTCAGAGCATCTCCAGAACTGCAGCTCTTGTGGGGTGTTCCCGGTCTGCAGTGGTCAGTCTCTATCAAAAGTGAAGGACCAGTGGAGAACCGGCCACAGGGTCATGGGCGGCCGAGGCTCATTGATGCCCGTGTGGGGAATACAAATGATATATTAATCCACTGTTAGAACCTGTTACCATCTGTGTTTCACCCTCTTAGTCATTTTTAAATAATAAATTGACAGCAACATTAAATGTCTGGCATACTTTTGTCTTATTTTGGGAGGTCGGGAGCATTAGCAGCATCTGCATCATATGTTTTTGAGCGTACACTCTAAAAATAAAAGGTTCTATGGCACCAAAAATGGTTCTTGGCTCGTAATCATAAGGGAACCTTTTTTAGTGCTATATAGCACCAATTTTGGTTCTTCAGCGGTTCTTCTCCGGTTCTTTGACTAAGGTGCTATATAGCACCGCTACCGTATAGAGAACATGTTAAGATATGGTGCTATATAACACCAAAAGTGGTTCCCGTATGATTACGATGAAGAACCATTTTTGGTGCCATATAGAACCTTTTTTTTTTAGAGTGTATGTGTTTTATTATTTACCATCCTGTTGGCAAAAATGGGTACAAAAAAAGTACCTTTACTCAATAATCAAGACATTCTATTCATCAATAATTGTTTTGTTATTGTTTCAAGAATAAAAAAATACTATGATTGCATAATAAACTAAACAGGAAAAGTTCATTATTGTTTAACGTTTACATTATTAACATTTTGTGATGACTATGTCCCTAACAGGGGGGAATAGGCTACCTTCACAGTCTCTGAACTATTTCCATAATGAGTCCCTGAGCTTGACCAATTTCCTAATAGTTAAATGTGTAATGTGTAAATAAAAACCTCTATGAAGCCATAATGTTAGTGGAAATCAGGGATGACCAAAAACATGAAGCCTATATGTAAAACAACAACAGAGGCTAATCTTCCCCAACACGGTTCATTTCATTCACGATAGAGCATATCTAAAAAAATATAGGACTAAGTCTTCTGTAGAATAGTTGATGAAATATGTTGTTCGTGACAGAGATATAGTGAGAATGAGCGAGAGGATGTGTGATAATAGTGATTAAATCACGCGCCGCGCGCACACAGACACATGCGCGCTCCCGCTCGGCGGCTGTGCAGCGGAAGGTTTTTTCTGAGGTAATCTTTACATCTCCATCTTTACTCGCATCAAATCCCTATCAAGCGGGTTAATGGTGTCAATCGATGTTGTTTTAGCTGTTGTGTTCAGCGATCCAGCCGTGATTGTGTTCTCGAGGCCGGTGTCGCTGTTTGAGATCGGTTCATTCTGGGCTCTTTTTTTCTCTTGCAGGTCGTCGCGCGCACCGCTGTGATGGCGACCGCACGCGCTCCGGTATTCTCCGCATCTGTCCGTCGTTTGTGAATATTTAAGCCATAAATCCGACATGGCGCGCCGTGAGGGATCGGTTGTCCTCCGCTGCTGCTTCGCGGTTCTGCTGCTTCTGAGCAGCGCTGTACCGAACCGGACCAGTGATGCGCAATACAGTAATAACACCAATAAATCACCCAATAAAGACTCAGAGCGGATACCAAAGCTACAGGACAACAGCACTACTGTGAGACAGTGGCATGTGTTGGGGGAAGTCGGGCCGCTGTGCGCCTACCGCACTCTTGACGCAGGTGACCCGGGGCGTCTGTGCTTCCGGTACACCCAACCGGACTTCAGGTGCGCCCGCACTTCCTGTCGACAGGTGAGCTCACCTGATGGACAACTCACGGCCAACATCCTGTCCAATGGAAGTGTGTTTATTCAGTGGGCGGCTCGTGCCCCACCAAAGAGGCCGGGTCAGGCGGGCGGGTTCCGGCTCAGCTGCTGGTGGAACGGAAGCTACACGCAGTTTGAATGCGCCGGCGTGCATTTAGGCAGCAGCTGCCGGGACTACTTACTCAACGAGCTGCACGCCAACGTGCCGTACCGCCTCTGCCTGCGACCCTACGCCCTCGACCAGGCCGAAGCCTGCGTGGACTTCAGCCTGGAGCCCAGCGGGATGCAGGACATCGTTATCGCCATGACAACAGTGGGCGGAGCCATCTGCGTGATGCTGGTCATCATTTGTCTGCTGGTGGCGTACATCACCGAAAACATCATGAACCCGACGGCGCAGCACACGCTGACGGCGCAGCACTCGCACAGATCGCACCTGCACACACACCTGTGAACACACACTCGTTATCACCACGCAAACACACGCCGTACAGCTCGGGATCGCAAACCACGTGCAGAACTCCTGATGCGGTTCCACACAACTCGGCTTACACACAGGCGGTGTTCGGAATGGAATACTCGCTTACTATTTATTAAATATTGCGCGGTAATTGTGTACGATCATTCTTAAATAATACAGCGTCCACGCAGATTACATTTATGCTGTGGGAGCCATGGGCGTCGCAAGAAATGTGGGTGGCTCCTCCCCCAGAAACAAGTGCGAATAGGCCGCCGAGTTTACTAAACGTCTGGTTGGGCCGGACAAAATTACGGAAGACTGCTAATTATTTGCAGCACCAATCATGTGGAAGGCTTTGACGCAAATCGACCCGAGTTTCAATCGCCTTTTGCTGAACTCGCTCTACTCTCTTCTCCCATTACACATCAGATCGGAAAGGCATTTATTTTCAATAAAATATTGGAAAAGTTGAAATAAAGCGTCTAACGTGTGTTTAATAATAAAGTGTTTATCGGTTCGGTAACAGTGGGTGTGTCCAGGATCATCGGTCCGACGTTGATGGTGGGAGGATAATGTCAGTATAGTAATTATAAAGAACTTTGATGATAACGTTCAGCAAATATCAATGTTCATTTTCTGTCAACATCGAGTACAAACCTCATAACGATGTTCTCAGAATGTTTTCTCTCAACGTTCATCAAATAAAAACATCACAAAGATGTTCTGAGAACATCGTGAGAACGCTGTGGGATGATAGCGGGGCGGTTCTTAGAAAACACTTGTTTCGCATGTTCAAACCATAGACTGTAAAATAATATCAGCGTAGTGTCCGTGACATCACCCATAGGATCTGAAGAGCAGTTCTGAAGCGTAAAGTCGGGTCGAGCTGGCCGTCGCCAGCAGAAAACGGACGTGGGCGGAGCTGAGGCGATGACTAACAGACAGCAGACAAACGGCAAGTCACTCAAAGTGGCCACGCCCTTAATTATGCAGAACTTTAAGGCTTTATATAATGTAAAGGAATGAGTTATAAAAACATTCCCCCCTCACAGTCGTCATGAAGGGCAACATTAGCCGCACAGACCAAAAGCACAGTTTGTCCCAGACTGTAAACATGTGTTCTTCTGCTGTAGAGTCGGCCATTTTAACACGAGCTCAGTGAGATTCTGCTCCTCTAGTGGCCAGTCCATGAACTGCAGTTTAAGGCCCTTCCGGATCGGCTTCAGGAGAAACTGCGGGAGGAGCCGCTTTATTCAATCAAATAATGAGTTGAGAAAGAAACATGAGGTCAAGGCAAACACAATGCATTGTGGGATACAGTATACTGCAGCGATAGCAGAAATAATGCCATTCCGAACATAGCCGTACACTTTACACGACAAGCTTTCCCTGTGTTTGTGCGTTTCCATCGTTTAATAACCCCATTTACCAAAAAACTGTGCTCTCACTGATATGTAGACTGATGGCTATATACATATTTGTTTTAGAACTGCGAGTCATGAATGGGCGTGTGCTGTAGGTGTGATCGGACTGCAGTATTGAGGCTTTACTTTCATTAGAAGGATGCTGTAGTTCTGTACTGTACGGTTCTGTGTGAAACCCAATAATTTACTGTATGTCTTATCTTTACACAATTCTGAGTTCGTAATATTCACCAAAACACTGACCGGCTGAACGGTCATTCAATACTGTGCTTTCTCTGTAATACAACCTTTTGTGTCAATAAACCACGGGTGAATTTAATAACCAGTTTTATTGTGTTTTATTTCAGCCGGTGTGCACAGATTACACTAGTATGATGAGTATCTGTGGAGGACGAAACCTGCACAAACAATACATACATACAGTTCTACATAACACAAAATTATACATAAATAAATGTGCAAATAAATACACATATTGCTGCATAAATAAATATAATTAGATGTGCGAGGAGATAAATAAATAAATGCTGGGGGAAATTTAAAAAAAAAGTTAAAGTCCCAGTGAACCGGAAGTTGCAACCGACTTTATTTCAGTGATTTGACGTATTTCCGAGAGAAACGGAATACTAAATGAGCAGAACAGAGGCGTGGTTTGTTCCCCCCGTGTGATCTGATTGGATATAGAAACGTAGGCGTTTCATTCAGAAATGGAGGCAGATCTGAACGCAGGTTCAATGGGCGTGTTTAATGATGGCATGTCGAAGCCCAAGCCGTCAAACAGACGTCATCAAAAATGGCCTACCAATGTAGAGGAGACCCAGATAACAATTTTTGGTTCCCAGAACAGGCATCCTAACGTTCTCTTTTGGTTAGCCAGGAAAGTTTTCTTTACGTAAATAGAACGTTCCCTGTTGGTTTGGAGAACGTTCCCCTAACCTTCCCAGAACGTTCCCCTAACCTCTTTCCTCTGATATCATTGGCCCTGCTGTAGGTCAGTAATCGGCCCATAGGGGATAAGCGGCGGGAAAAAGGATGAATGGACGTCAATAATCAGTCGCTGCTACAATCCATGTCTTGTTTTGAACTTATTTAATCAATAGAAATAATTCAAGCACATAAACCTTCATATGGAGGATTAAATAAGAGTGAATTATGCATTAATATGTTCATTTCGTAACTTGTATCACTGACACTACCACAACCAGGCTTTACGTTTAAGAGCCAAATAACAATGACTTCAACACAATATGTGGTTTTAAAATATTAGTTTTATTCACAGACATTAATAATGAATAAAGATGACTTT
This sequence comes from Romanogobio albipinnatus, assembly GCA_023566225.1. Classification (NCBI taxonomy): domain Eukaryota; kingdom Metazoa; phylum Chordata; class Actinopteri; order Cypriniformes; family Gobionidae; genus Romanogobio; species Romanogobio albipinnatus. The sequence continues at coordinate 38,771,682 of CM042263.1, forward strand.
AACTGGGATGACATTGCATTATTTTCTTACCGCTGAATTAACGGAACGCTTCTCTCTTTTGGTCAGGAAACTAAACTCCTCGTTAACATCATGTTGTGTTCAATTACGTGTCAAATCTCTCTCAAATCACACTATTTACACTGGGATATTTATTAATTATAACATATTATTCAATAAAGATCGATAAACTAATGTTAGTCGGTAAAAACGAAATGACCGTTAATATTTAAATTACGCGAGTGCGCGTCTTTCTGTGGAAGACGGAAGAAAGCGCGTGCTGGAGAAGCGCGTGCTGGAGAAGCGCACATCAGAGGCGCGCAGTGACGAAATATACAAATAACCCTTATAAAAAAAATAAAATCTAAAAATAACCTGCAGGGAACGTTCTCTTTATGTTACAAAAACACAACCAAAAGAGAACGTTCTTATTTGGTTCCCCACAAAAATAACCAAACGGGAACGTTATGGGAACGTTATGGGAACGTTCTGTGTTTACTGGGGAGGAGCATTTTCAGATTTTGATTAAAGATTACGAATCCAAATAATTTTCTGATGCGGATTGACTTGCACGGATGGATTGTTCACCACAAAACTAGCAATTTGCGCTAACAAAGGAAATATGGTCAATTTTGATTTCATGAGGACTTTAAAGGAAATAAACTGAAAGTCTCCTTGGCCTAATATGCTAATGAGGAGGGCGTCAACAGCCATCAGCCAATGGTGGCATGGAGACCGCCTTCTGATGTTTGTGTGACATCCCCTCATTAGCATGTTGCAAGGAAAAGTAAATACGGAGCTACATTAAAAAAAATATAAACGGGAAAAGCTTTCAGTTTAGCATTTCTTTTTTATTAATTTCCCCCAACATTTAATTATTTATCTCCTTTTAATTATTATATTTATTTTTGCAGTAATATGTGAATTTATGTATTTATTTGCACTTTATTTATGTAGAGTTTTGTGGATTTATTATTTATTGTTTTTGCACAGGAGCGTTTACATATCATATGCGTGATGTCATCCCCCCCCGTCATTTTGATTCGCTTCTGTGAGGCTCCGCCCACCCCTCCTCCCCCTATTGTGACGCCTCACTGACAGCTGCGCAGCTCAGCCGCCATTTTCTTCCCCTCAGCGGACCCGTGTAGAGCTGTCGAACCGAGCTCTCGCGCCGAAGTGTTCCCCTCAAACCCGCTGTACTCTCCCCGGCCTTTAGCTAGCGATGCCGGCCCATCCGTTGCGTGTCGCGGTCGTGTGCTCCAGCAACCAGAACCGCAGCATGGAAGCGCACAACATCCTGAGGTAACGACGAGGACAAACGAGCCGAACTCGAGCCCGGTTTCTTTATCCTTTCGTCGTCCTGTATTGTCAGACGGTCCAAACGCGGATCGGAATCGAGTCAGATCGCGAGAAACGGAGAATCACGAGAATCATTACATAAACATGTTTGAGATTTACTCGGGGTTTTTTTTTTTTTTCAGAAAATAAACGCGTCGAGAAACACGGAAGCAGACGCAGATCTTCTAAAACGCGTACAATTGAGGGAAAAGTTCTGAAATAAAGTAGTCAGACCAACGAAATTAGAAAATAGCTTTATTTTCCAACATGGGGTGATGTTTTCCTCACAGAAGCGCAGCATTATGGGATAGTGGTGGTAAAACTGATCCATTACCGTATTCACGTCCTAAATCCATGTTAGCCAGTTAATGTGTTAAACCTCAGGTGAGTTAGTGTGTGTGTTCAGGGACCGGTTGGGTTAACTAGTTAGTCATCTAACTTCATACTTTTTTAAAGTAATTTACATAAAACGTTAGACTGGTCTAATTGTATTTGTGTAAGTGAGGCTGATTAGTCCTTTGGGAAATGAGTTGTAGGCTAGTTTATCCAGGTGAGGTAACGGATCTCAGGTAAGTCACGTGTGTGTGTGTGTGTTCTGTGTTGTGCTCTCTCACTGTCTCTCTTGTCTCCGCAGCAAGCGAGGGTTTGATGTGCGCTCCTTCGGCACGGGGACCCACGTGAAGCTCCCGGGACCCGCTCCGGACAAACCCAACATTTACGACTTCAAAACCACTTATGAGCAGATGTACAACGACTTGGTCCGTAAAGACAAGGAGCTGTATCCCTAGCGCACAGAAACACACAGCAGGCCAACCCCTGACCGAGCGAGTTATTGACCGGGTCCATCATGAACACTGACCGAGCTTAAAATGACCCGAGGCTTGTTCTCACAGAGGACGATGATGAAAAACAATCACAGCTGCGGCGTTTAGACTGATATCGCTAATGTAGTTATCGCTCTTGTTGTGAACGACCTTTATCTTAGGAACATATAATGCATGGGTTCGATCCATGGGCGTCGGAACCATTGGGACAAGACCCACACACTTTACGATCAATGATATTGGACCCACTCACTTTTATCGTCTCTAACATTCAGCACATGTGTGTTTACCCACCCCTAATCGATAAACACTTATTATTAAACACGTTAGATGCTTTATTTCCACTTTTCTAATATTTTCTTCATTTTTATTGAAAATAAATGCCTTTCCGATCTGATATGTGATGGGAAAAGGGAGAAGATTGAGCTCTGCGGAAGGCGGTTTGTGTCAGAACCAGACACCGTGCGTCTGACCCCTACACTACTGACACTCTCAGTGATGTGGTGATTCCCGTAACTCTGTCTTTCCGAACTATACGTTTAGCAAGCAAAGCGGTGTATTTGTACTTAATGTAATTGGCATCTACTCCAGTAAAAACATTCTGAGGGCCCACACACATTTCTTTGGCTTCTGACGCCCATGGTTCGATCACGTCTTCATCTGAGCCGTGGGATAATCCTCACGCGATTGGCATGCGCTGCATTTGAGCAGGTCTAGCTTTCCCTGGGAATAAACCCGGGACCTTTAGGGACTGGGACAGTTCACCCAGAAATGATCATTCCGTCTTCATTCACTCGTTCCAAAGTGTTCTGTGGAATCTGAGGAAAAATAAGGTATTTTGATGAATGTCAATGTGGACGAGTGTTTGGCTCCCAGCATTCTGCAGAATATCTCCGGGACACGAGGAAATGAAGACCGAATGATTTCCTTTAAAGGAGTAGCTCACTTCAGAAATCAATCTGATCATTTACTCACCACACGTCATCCCAGACGCTCATGCCTGTCTTCAGTTGGAAAGAAATTGAGGAAAACAATAGTGGACTTTAGCGGGGGGTCCGGACTTTAGCGGGGGGTCCGGACTTTAGCGCGGGGGTCCGGACTTTAGCGGGGGGTCCGGACTTAAGCGGGGGGTCCGGACTTAAGCGGGGGGTCCGGACTTAAGCGGGGGGTCCGGACTTCAGCGGGTTCATCCTGAGGCCGACACGACCCCAGACGAGGAATAGGGTCTGATCTTGCCATCGGCCATTTTCTAAAACATAAACATTTATATACTTAACCGCAAACGCTCGTTTCTCTGCGTTACATCATCGCGTTGGAAAGGTCACATGACAGAAGTACCACGGTAGGGCATAGGATAAGGGCGTAGGATTTAGTCTTTTCATGTACGCTTCGTAAACACTTGATCAGTACTTTCGCCTACGCCCTTCACACACACACACACACACAAAGGTGAAACAACGATGTTGGACGGGTTTTCGCCCTACCGTGGTTCTTCTGTCATGTGACCTTTCCAACGCGATGATGTAACGCAGAGAAACGAGCGTTTGCGGTTAAGTATATAAATGTTTATGTTTTAGAAAATGGCCGACGGCAAGATCAGACCCTATTCCTCGTCTGGGGTCGTGTCGAGCTCAGGATGGACCCGCTGAAGTCCGGTCCCCCCGCTGAAGTCCGGTCCCCCCGCTGAAGTCCGGTCCCCCCGCTGAAGTCCGGTCCCCCCGCTGAAGTCCGGTCCCCCCGCTGAAGAGCGGCATGAGCGTCCCGGATGACGTGAGGGCGAGAGAACTATCAGGAGAATTCTGAAGTGAACTCGTCCTTTAAAGGGTTCATCTCTGTGATTAATTCCTCCTGTCGCTCCAAACCCATCAGCGCTTCTTCATCTGCAGACCCTGATGAAGACTGACCCTCCACTGGCGCGGCACGACCACTGTCAAGCCCCAGAACGAGACCTCATTAAAGTGATCATGTGACTCGAGTGCATCGTTTGCTCAAACACATGATTTACTGCTTTATTTACAGAATATTAATCTGACGCATGCGAGCGGATGTTATTGTGTGAATGCGCATCAGAGGTTAATATTTCATAAATACGAGGTAAAGTGTGTTTGGAGTCACATGATCACTAATGATGTCTGGTTGTAGTGGAGCAGCTCCGAGGGCCAGAGAGCTCTCAGGGCTTCACTCGTGTCTGAAGATGATCGAAGGGCTGGGTGAGCTAACCCTTTAAATCCAGCCGGTGACCTTTACTAATCAATCATCTGCGCATGTGTAGATGTGTGACAGTCGTTCACGGGCACCCTCATGATGCGGTTAAACATTCGATCACACGCGTGACCGTATTCACATTAAACTCTTCACACGTTCAGAATGAGATGAACGCTAAATAAAGTGATGTTTATACGGCACAAACGTCTGCCATGTGCACAGTTTCCCGCTAGCGTCCTCCTCTGGAAGCAGACTGTGTGTCGGGTTAGGGCAGGGGATTCGGTGTTGTGGACACCCGGGGGCCGGTTCCTTCATATATATATATATAAATATATAATGTTTTGTTTCTTGGAAACATGCCAGATTTGACAGAAGCTTGAGCTGGCAGTAGCATGTGATAGGACACAGATGTAAATTTATATTTATTTAACAATATCTGTAAAATGTTCATAAACCAAAAAGTTTTAATGGGTGAAGTTTTATTATTATTAGTGATTCTATTTCTCATTTAGATCACCACAGGTCAAACCTCGCTCAAAGCTTTTCTCACTCAGTATTTCTGTCTTTTTCCAAATATCTCACATTCTTATTTCCAGATGCTTTTTTTACTTTTACGAAGTAAAATGACACAACATTTTTGACACAACACAACATCTCCATTAGAGATTCAAGAGATTTTTTTTCTTGTTTTCTGGAACAAATGAAATTGAAGTGAGTTTTTGCTTAAAACAAGCAAAATGATCTGCCAATGGGGTAAGAGAGAGAATCTCGTTGCGGTTTGGGACTGGAACAAGATTTAAAGAAGAAACGAGATTATTTCTCTTACCCCATTGGCAGATCATTTTGCTTGTTTTAAGCAAAAACTCAGTTCAATTTCATTTGTTCCAGAAAACAAACACAAATCTCATGTCATTTAACTCATCTAGTAAATGCATCTTGATTTTTAGAAACAAGACAAACACAAAATGAGCAGTGCACACATGGCAAAAATATTATTTCAATGTCTAGAATGGTTTTATGATATTTAGTCTATCTATAAACATAAATACAAATGCACAAAACTGCGAGTTTATGACAAAAATAGTCTGTAATTTGGCCTTTATTGCTCACTTAATATGTCTACATAAAAAATTAGATATTAACCTACATTTCTGACAAATGACCATGGTTACGGTCAGTGTTACCACGGTTACAGTCAGCGTTACCACGGTTACAGTCAGCGTTACCACGGTTACAGTCAGCGTTACCACGGTTACAGTCAGTGTGACCACGGTTACAGTCAGCGTTACCACGGTTACAGTCAGCGTTACCACGGTTACAGTCAGCGTGACCACGGTTACAGTCTACCACGGTTACAGTCAGTGTTACCACGGTAAACCCATGGATGGGCTCAGTGTTTCTCCTGATTTGCATGTTGTTTAGTCAGCGCTGTTTCACTGCTTTAAACTGAATTAAATCACAGATTTGCCGCTTGCTCCGGAGACCTCTGCGCCGCCCTCGAGCGCTTCTCATTGGCTGTTTAGTGGCCGTGTGATCGAGACGCTCAGCAAGTAAATGCATCAGAACTCGCGAGTTGTGCTGCGCAAAAGTAGCGCTGTTTCGTTCTGCTTTTGTCACGCTAATGTTTCCCTGGCCTAAAGTCTAGCACTGCCACCCTGTGTTGACGTCGGGAAACTGCATGATTTGTGAATAATGCGTGGCGGGCACATATAATATATTCTAATAGACACGCCGGACTTTGGACACCCCTGGGCGAGGGCGAGCACATGGGCCGTAATGCTGCGGTGTTCATCAAGCCCATTCCCGTCTGACACGAGCGCTGAGTGGACACGTCTCGTTCCGTGTGCCACACGTCATGCGTGTTTGCATGTCCTCTCGATCGCATTATAAAGGGAATAACCCAGCCCTTACAGTCTGAGTACATGAATCCGGCCCGTTCAGTCCGGTCGATGACATGTGACTGTTCTCGGTTAGTCCGGTTCCAATCGGATTATAAGGGTCCATGGGAACGCAGCCAATATCACATGACCTTGACCAAAGTGTGCATGTGCGCGGATGCTGCGTTTCTGAACTCGCTTGCAGAATAATATTCAGTACGTCCATAAAAATGCATTTTTAATTTAAAGGCACAGTATGTAAGATCTCCTCTAGATCAGTGTTATATATTGTGTTGACTTTATCCCAAATGTGTCCCAGAATGTGTGATTTTCCCCAGGACACGGCCCGTGTGTGTGCGCCGCCCATCAGTGACATCATCCCCGCGTCCGGTGTTATTGTGCGGTAACCATGGCAACACTAGCGGCGCTTTAATATCTGGTGTGTGTTATTAGCCACTGTTTGGATCATTGATGGACAGAAAGTCCAGAGTGCCATGTGTTCCCGCCTCATATGATCTCGCTCACTGCAGAGTGAACAAGTGTCTCATAGTAGCGTTACAACATCACTTTAACACACTCACATGTGTGTGAGAGGATCAAACACACACACACACGCATGAGCGGAAGAAGCGGAAGCGCTCGAATAAAAGCTCCGCCCACTCACGAGTCAAGACACGCCTCTGAGTCGAAACGTTACACACTGCGCCTTTAATGAGAGTAGATTAAACCCTGAGTGTGGTATAACACCGGTTCCTGTGAGTATAATCTCTGCTCGTCATTCCTCTCGCATCACATGATCGATCAGACCGCCCTGTTTAACGGAAGCCGTGTGACGATCTCTAGTTTAACCGGAAGAGATTCTGGTCCAGGGTCAGTGACGTCTGACGCTTCATTCCTAGTGTCTGAGCTCCACACACACACACACACACACACACACACACCGCCGCTCGCATCATCTGAAGGCACACAGCCGTTCTCCTCTGCTCATGAATATGATCATAACTCCAGTAAACAGTGAATATTCAGTGTCACATGACCCTTCTCTAATCACTCTCATGAGGATCTGATGCACTTATGATCATGTTTTCAGGATTCTTTGAACATAAAGCTCAAAAGAACAGCATTTATCAGAAATATTAAGCTTTTGAACATTTGGGGGGAAAGAACTTAAAGAAATGAACACATTCATCAAGGACTCATTAAACTGATCAAAAGTGACATTTATATGTTACAAAAGATTTTATTTAAAATAAATGCAGCTTTTTTAAAAACTTTATTCATCTAAGTATCCTTAAAGAAACTGTTCAACTCTGATAATAATCATAAATCCTCATATGAGAGTGGTCATGTGACACTGAAGAACACAACATCTGCATTTCTCTGTTTATTTTAGTGTTAGTTTGTGTTTTAATAAATGAGAGCTCCTGAGACTGAGCCCTGAAGTCCTCCGTTCATCTGAAGGGTCGGGCTCATGTTGACCAGCAGATGGCGCCAGTGCACGAGTCTCCACTGTTAACCCTTTGCGCTGTGTTGTGTTCCTTGACCGCTGATCCTCCTCAGATACACGCAGAATGGCATCCTGCACATGTTAGACCGCAACAAGCGCATTAAGACGCGGCCCGAGCGCTTCCAGAGCTGCAAGGACCAGTTTGACCTGGTGATCACCTGTGAGGAGCGCGTGTACGACCAGGTGCTGGAGGGTGAGGAGACCAGCACAGCTGCTGTTGGGCTATAGCTCGCGCTCTCAGCTCACACTAACCCCTGCTCTCTTTCAGACCTCAACTCCCGCGAGCAGGAGACCTTCCAGCCGGTGCACGTCATCAACGTGGACATCCAGGACAACCACGAGGAGGCCACGCTGGGAGCCTTCCTCATCTGTGAGCTCTGCCAGTGTGTGAGTACCACAGTTCACTGCTGATGATGACCATATCAGCCAATCAGACGCCATCCTGCTTTATAGAGCTCAAGCTTTAATTAGCATTTTACTTATAATAAAAATAACTATCATCCCTCAGTGTGGACACTAATATCGTTAGTTATCGTTATCGTCCGCTGGTGTGGACACTAATATAGTTATAGTTATCGTCAGCTGGTGTGGACACTAATATAGTTATCGGTATAGTTATCGTCCGCTGGTGTGGACACTAATATAGTTATCGTTATAGTTATCATCATCAGCTGGTGTGGACACTAATATAGTTATCGTTATAGTTATCATCAGCTGGTGTGGACACTAATATAGTTATCGTTATAGTTATCATCAGCTGGTGTGGACACTAATATAGTTAGTTATCGTCAGCTGGTGTGGACACTAATATAGTTATCGTTATAGTTATTGTCAGCTGGTGTGGACGCTAATATAGTTATCGTTATAGTTATCATCAGCTGGTGTGGACACTAATATAGTTATCGTTATAGTTATCGTCAGCTGGTGTGGATACTAATATAGTTATCGTTATAGTTATCCTCAGCTGGTGTGGACACTAATATAGTTATCGTTAATAGTTATCATCAGCTGGTGTGGACACTAATATAGTTATCGTCCGCTGGTGTGGACACACATAGTTATCGTTATAGTTATCATCAGCTGGTGTGGACACTAATATAGTTATCGTTAATAGTTATCCTCAGCTGGTGTGGACACTAATATAGTTATCGTTAATAGTTATCATCAGCTGGTGTGGACACTAATATAGTTATCGTCCGCTGGTGTGGACACACATAGTTATCGTTATAGTTATCCTCAGCTGGTGTGGACACTAATATAGTTATCGTTAATAGTTATCCTCAGCTGGTGTGGACACTAATATAGTTATCGTTAATAGTTATCCTCAGCTGGTGTGGACACTAATATAGTTATCGTTAATAGTTATCATCAGCTGGTGTGGACACTAATATAGTTATCGTTAATAGTTATCATCAGCTGGTGTGGACACTAATATAGTTATCGTCCGCTGGTGTGGACACTAATATAGTTATCGTTAATAGTTATCATCAGCTGGTGTGGACACTAATATAGTTATCGTCAGCTGGTGTGAACACTAATATAGTTATCGTTATAGTTATCGTCAGCTGGTGTGGACACACATAGTTATCGTTATAGTTATCATCAGCTGGTGTGGACACTAATATAGTTATCGTTATAGTTATCGTCAGCTGGTGTGGACACTAATATAGTTATCGTTATAGTTATCGTCAGCTGGTGTGGACACTAATATAGTTATCGTTATAGTTATCATCAGCTGGTGTGGACACTAATATAGTTATCGTTAATAGTTATCATCAGCTGGTGTGAACACTAATATAGTTATCATTATAGTTATCGTCCGCTGGTGTGAACACTAATATAGTTATCGTCCGCTGGTGTGAACACTAATATAGTTATCGTCCGCTGGTGTGAACACTAATATAGTTATCGTTATAGTTATCGTCCGCTGGTGTGGACACTAATATAGTTATAGTTATCGTCCGCTGGTGTGGACACTTATATAGATATAGTTATCGTCCGCTGGTGTGGACACTTATATAGTTATCGTTATCGTCCACTGGTATGGACACTAATATAGTTATCGTTATCGTCCGCTGGTGTGGACACTTATATAGTTATAGTTATCGTCCGCTGGTGTGGACACTTATATAGTTATCGTTATCGTCCGCTGGTATGGACACTAATATAGTTATCGTTATAGTTATCGTCAGCTGGTGTGAACACTAATATAGTTATCGTTATAGTTATCGTCCGCTAGTGTGGACACTAATATAGCTATAGTTATCGTCCGCTGGTGTGAACACTAATATAGTTATTGTTATCGTCCGCTGGTGTGAACACTAATATAGTTATCGTCCGCTGGTGTGGACACTAATATAGTTATCGTCCGCTGGTGTGGACACTAATATAGTTATAGTTATCGTCTGCTGGTGTGGACACTTATATAGTTATAGTTATCGTCCGCTGGTGTGGACACTTATATAGTTATAGTTATCGTCCGCTGGTGTGGACACTTATATAGTTATAGTTATCGTCCGCTGGTATGGACACTAATATAGTTATCGTTATAGTTATCGTCAGCTGGTGTGGACACTAATATAGTTATCGTTATAGTTATCATCAGCTGGTATGGACACTAATATAGTTATCGTTATAGTTATCGTCAGCTGGTGTGGACACTAATATAGTTATCGTTATAGTTATCGTCCGCTGGTATGGACACTAATATAGTTATCGTTATAGTTATCATCAGCTGGTATGGACACTGATATAGTTATCGTTATAGTTATCGTCAGCTGGTGTGGACACTAATATAGTTATCGTTATAGTTATCGTCCGCTGGTATGGACACTAATATAGTTATCGTTATAGTTATCATCAGCTGGTATGGACACTAATATAGTTATCGTTATAGTTATCGTCAGCTGGTGTGGACACTAATATAGTTATCGTTATAGTTATCATCAGCTGGTATGGACACTAATATAGTTATCGTTATAGTTATCGTCCGCTGGTATGGACACTAATATAGTTATCGTTATAGTTATCGTCAGCTGGTGTGGACACTAATATAGTTATCGTTATAGTTATCGTCAGCTGGTGTGAACACTAATATAGTTATCGTTATAGTTATCGTCAGCTGGTGTGGACACTAATATAGTTATCGTTATCGTCAGCTGGTGTGGACACTAATATAGTTATCGTTATAGTTATCGTCAGCTGGTGTGGACACTAATATAGTTATCGTTATCGTCAGCTGGTGTGGACACTAATATAGTTATCGTTATAGTTATCGTCCGCTGGTGTGGACGCTAATATAGTTATCGTTATCGTCAGCTGGTGTGGACACTAATATAGTTATCGTTATAGTTATCGTCAGCTGGTGTGGACACTAATATAGTTATCGTTATCGTCAGCTGGTGTGGACACTAATATAGTTATCGTTATAGTTATCGTCAGCTGGTGTGGACACTAATATAGTTATCGTTATCGTCAGCTGGTGTGGACACTAATATAGTTATCGTTATAGTTATCGTCCGCTGGTGTGGACGCTAATATAGTTATCGTTATCGTCAGCTGGTGTGGACACTAATATAGTTATCGTTATAGTTATCGTCAGCTGGTGTGGACACTAATATAGTTATCGTTATCGTCAGCTGGTGTGGACACTAATATAGTTATCGTTATAGTTATCGTCAGCTGGTGTGGACACTAATATAGTTATCGTTATCGTCAGCTGGTGTGGACACTAATATAGTTATCGTTATAGTTATCGTCAGCTGGTGTGGACACTAATATAGTTATCGTTATCGTCAGCTGGTGTGGACACTAATATAGTTATCGTTATAGTTATCGTCAGCTGGTGTGGACACTAATATAGTTATCGTTATAGTTATCGTCCGCTGGTGTGGACACTTATATAGTTATAGTTATCGTCCGCTGGTGTGGACACTTATATAGTTATAGTTATCGTCCGCTGGTATGGACACTAATATAGTTATCGTTATAGTTATCGTCAGCTGGTGTGGACACTAATATAGTTATCGTTATAGTTATCATCAGCTGGTATGGACACTAATATAGTTATCGTTATAGTTATCGTCAGCTGGTGTGGACACTAATATAGTTATCGTTATAGTTATCGTCCGCTGGTATGGACACTAATATAGTTATCGTTATAGTTATCATCAGCTGGTATGGACACTGATATAGTTATCGTTATAGTTATCGTCAGCTGGTGTGGACACTAATATAGTTATCGTTATAGTTATCGTCCGCTGGTATGGACACTAATATAGTTATCGTTATAGTTATCATCAGCTGGTATGGACACTAATATAGTTATCGTTATAGTTATCGTCAGCTGGTGTGGACACTAATATAGTTATCGTTATAGTTATCATCAGCTGGTATGGACACTAATATAGTTATCGTTATAGTTATCGTCCGCTGGTATGGACACTAATATAGTTATAGTTATAGTTATCGTCAGCTGGTGTGGACACTAATATAGTTATCGTTATAGTTATCGTCAGCTGGTGTGAACACTAATATAGTTATCGTTATAGTTATCGTCAGCTGGTGTGGACACTAATATAGTTATCGTTATCGTCAGCTGGTGTGGACACTAATATAGTTATCGTTATAGTTATCGTCAGCTGGTGTGGACACTAATATAGTTATCGTTATCGTCAGCTGGTGTGGACACTAATATAGTTATCGTTATAGTTATCGTCCGCTGGTGTGGACGCTAATATAGTTATCGTTATCGTCAGCTGGTGTGGACACTAATATAGTTATCGTTATAGTTATCGTCAGCTGGTGTGGACACTAATATAGTTATCGTTATCGTCAGCTGGTGTGGACACTAATATAGTTATCGTTATAGTTATCGTCCGCTGGTGTGGACGCTAATATAGTTATCGTTATCGTCAGCTGGTGTGGACACTAATATAGTTATCGTTATAGTTATCGTCAGCTGGTGTGGACACTAATATAGTTATCGTTATCGTCAGCTGGTGTGGACACTAATATAGTTATCGTTATAGTTATCGTCCGCTGGTGTGGACGCTAATATAGTTATCGTTATCGTCAGCTGGTGTGGACACTAATATAGTTATCGTTATAGTTATCGTCAGCTGGTGTGGACACTAATATAGTTATCGTTATCGTCAGCTGGTGTGGACACTAATATAGTTATCGTTATAGTTATCGTCCGCTGGTGTGGACGCTAATATAGTTATCGTTATCGTCAGCTGGTGTGGACACTAATATAGTTATCGTTATAGTTATCGTCAGCTGGTGTGGACACTAATATAGTTATCGTTATCGTCAGCTGGTGTGGACACTAATATAGTTATCGTTATAGTTATCGTCAGCTGGTGTGGACACTAATATAGTTATCGTTATCGTCAGCTGGTGTGGACACTAATATAGTTATCGTTATAGTTATCGTCCGCTGGTGTGGACGCTAATATAGTTATCGTTATCGTCAGCTGGTGTGGACACTAATATAGTTATCGTTATAGTTATCGTCAGCTGGTGTGGACACTAATATAGTTATCGTTATCGTCAGCTGGTGTGGACACTAATATAGTTATCGTTATAGTTATCGTCAGCTGGTGTGGACACTAATATAGTTATCGTTATCGTCAGCTGGTGTGGACACTAATATAGTTATCGTTATAGTTATCGTCAGCTGGTGTGGACACTAATATAGTTATCGTTATCGTCAGCTGGTGTGGACACTAATATAGTTATCGTTATAGTTATCGTCAGCTGGTGTGGACACTAATATAGTTATCGTTATAGTTATCGTCCGCTGGTGTGGACACTTATATAGTTATAGTTATCGTCCGCTGGTGTGGACACTTATATAGTTATAGTTATCGTCCGCTGGTATGGACACTAATATAGTTATCGTTATAGTTATCGTCAGCTGGTGTGGACACTAATATAGTTATCGTTATAGTTATCATCAGCTGGTATGGACACTAATATAGTTATCGTTATAGTTATCGTCAGCTGGTGTGGACACTAATATAGTTATCGTTATAGTTATCGTCCGCTGGTATGGACACTAATATAGTTATCGTTATAGTTATCATCAGCTGGTATGGACACTGATATAGTTATCGTTATAGTTATCGTCAGCTGGTGTGGACACTAATATAGTTATCGTTATAGTTATCGTCCGCTGGTATGGACACTAATATAGTTATCGTTATAGTTATCATCAGCTGGTATGGACACTAATATAGTTATCGTTATAGTTATCGTCAGCTGGTGTGGACACTAATATAGTTATCGTTATAGTTATCATCAGCTGGTATGGACACTAATATAGTTATCGTTATAGTTATCGTCCGCTGGTATGGACACTAATATAGTTATAGTTATAGTTATCGTCAGCTGGTGTGGACACTAATATAGTTATCGTTATAGTTATCGTCAGCTGGTGTGAACACTAATATAGTTATCGTTATAGTTATCGTCAGCTGGTGTGGACACTAATATAGTTATCGTTATCGTCAGCTGGTGTGGACACTAATATAGTTATCGTTATAGTTATCGTCAGCTGGTGTGGACACTAATATAGTTATCGTTATCGTCAGCTGGTGTGGACACTAATATAGTTATCGTTATAGTTATCGTCCGCTGGTGTGGACGCTAATATAGTTATCGTTATCGTCAGCTGGTGTGGACACTAATATAGTTATCGTTATAGTTATCGTCAGCTGGTGTGGACACTAATATAGTTATCGTTATCGTCAGCTGGTGTGGACACTAATATAGTTATCGTTATAGTTATCGTCCGCTGGTGTGGACGCTAATATAGTTATCGTTATCGTCAGCTGGTGTGGACACTAATATAGTTATCGTTATAGTTATCGTCAGCTGGTGTGGACACTAATATAGTTATCGTTATCGTCAGCTGGTGTGGACACTAATATAGTTATCGTTATAGTTATCGTCCGCTGGTGTGGACGCTAATATAGTTATCGTTATCGTCAGCTGGTGTGGACACTAATATAGTTATCGTTATAGTTATCGTCAGCTGGTGTGGACACTAATATAGTTATCGTTATCGTCAGCTGGTGTGGACACTAATATAGTTATCGTTATAGTTATCGTCCGCTGGTGTGGACGCTAATATAGTTATCGTTATCGTCAGCTGGTGTGGACACTAATATAGTTATCGTTATAGTTATCGTCAGCTGGTGTGGACACTAATATAGTTATCGTTAAATATAATGCGTTCCACTCAATGTTTTAGTGGATGTAACGTTGCGTTCAGTTCACAACTTCTTTTTATAATTTACAGTTGTTTGAACACGATGCGTTCTTATAGATTGTTCGTGAAATCTTATAGTTAGTAAACTACAAAATAAAGTTTTTGTTACTTGAAGTAAAATAAACTTTTAACTGAAATGAAAAACTTGTGGCGGCAACTTCTCGTTTTCATTTATTTTAAATTGATGTAAAACTGTGAATTTAGTGTTTAAATGAAGTTAAAAAAAACGTTGAAATGCAACAACTACTAAAAATGTAATTCAAATTAAAACAAAACATTAATAATAGTATCTCATTGATGCTTATAACAGTGAATGTGTAAATCGGCAGATGTGAAACTGATTTACACGATGCTTTTATCAACAGTTTACACATTTCATATGCCAGTTTTTACAGTAGCACATTCTGCAAGAGTTTATGAAGAATAGTCTCGTGAATCTGTAACACATTCTCATTAAGGTTCACGAATAACCTACACATCCGTTCTGCTCACTAATGGTGTGTGTGATCCCCTCAGATCCAGCACACCGATGACATGGAGAACGAGATGGATGAGCTCCTGCAGGAGTTCGAGGACAAAAGCCACCGGCCGTTCCTCCACACCGTCTGCTTCTACTGACCGCACACACGCTCCCGCCACGCGGAGTCTCATTCTGTTTACTGTCAACACAAACCTCAGACGGGACGACGGCCCTCCGTGAGACACGGGACGAACACTCGGAGCGGAGCGCTCAGCCGCCGCACAGACCGTCCACTGGTGATGAAACCCTCGCAGGGCATGATGGGGGTTTTCTTGCGTGTGACGGGTCTGTTGCAGCGGCGCACCGACCATATCTGATCACGGTTATAAAGATGTTTTATTTAGAGGATGTGATGTTTAATAACTCTGGCAGACGGGATCTTTTGAGTTTCTCATCCGTTTATTTCATCCTTATTTAAACATGGGATTTGATACCTATCGAGTATTTTTTGTTGTTTTTTTTTTTTCCTTTAATTTTGTAAATTGTACCTGAAGCAGCCCAGAGTGCCTGAAATTATTCTTGTAAATATTGCGCTATAAATGAATGAATGAATGAATAAAGCGTTGATGAATCTCAGTGAACGGGTTTGTTTTTCCTGAATATAATCTGTGGTAATGGGTATGGAGTTATTACACAATCATACACCCTGATATTTACTCCGCATTATGGTAATAATCACGCTAACTCAAAAGTTCACAGCGAGGATATGTGTTAATTTAGTGTTTTTTTTTTTTTTTTTCAGCTGATTAGCGATAAAAACATTGACAGCCAATCAACTTGAGATATTAATACATAAAAACGTGCGTTGGGACATTAAATGTTCAAAAACCAGTGCAATACATAAACTAAGGTTATCTACATTTGCAAAAGTCGTGAGAACAATAACTAAAGTTTGAATAATCGCGATAACTCAATAGAGGTAAAGGAGCGATATTTGTTATTTCGGAGTATTTTTTTTCAGCTGATGACGATGAAAATGTTAACAGCCAATCAGAGCTCGAGAATTTTACACAGTAGACGACAACTGCAGTGCACGCTTAAAATAAATTAAAACAATATCATGCGTTGGTGTGAACGGCAATAAATGTTCAAAAACCAGTGTAATAAATGAAAAACTAAGGTTATCTACATGTGCAAAAACTGCGCTGAACAGCGAGAACAAAGTTTGAATAATCGCGATTAATTCTCAATAGTTCACAATGAGGTTGAGGAACAATATTTGTTATTCATTTTAGGGTTTTTTTGCAGCTTATGAGCGATTAAAATGTTAACAGCCAATCAGAGCTCAAGAATTTAACGCTAGACTACAAAACTGCAGCACGCGTTTATAATAAATAAAAAGAACGTTACCGTGCGTGTGGACGCTAATATAGTTGTTGGTGTGAACGGCATTAAATGTTCAAAAATGTGTAATACATAAAAAACTAAGTTTATATATGTGCAAAAACCGCTGAACAGCAAGAACAATAACTAAAGTTTGAATAATCACGCTCAATAGTTCATAATGAGGTAGAGGATATTTGTTAATTTCAGTCTTTTTTTCAGCTGATCAGCGATAAAAACATTGACAGCCAATCAGCTTGAGACATTAATAATACATAAAAACGTGCTTTGGTGTGGACGGACATTAAATGTTCAAAAATCAGTGTAATACATAAAAAACTAAGGTTATCTACATTTGCAAAAGTCGCGAGAACAATAACTAAAGTTTGAATAATCGCGATAACTCAATAGAGCTAAAGGAACGATATTTGTTATTTCTGAGTATTTTTTTTCAGCTGATGAGCGATGAAAATGTTAACAGCCAATCCGAGCTCGAGAATTTTACACAGTAGACGACCACTGCAGTGCACGCTTAAAATAAATTAAAACAATATCATGCGTTGGTGTGAACAGGTAATAAATGTTCAAAAACCAGTGTAATAAATGAAAAACTAAGGTTATCTACATGTGCAAAAACTGCGCTGAACAGCGAGAACAAAGTTTGAATAATCGCGATTAATTCTCAATAGTTCACAATGAGGTTGAGGAACAATATTTGTTATTCATTTTAGTTTTTTTTTTTTCAGCTGATGAGCGATTAAAATGTTAACAGCCAATCAGAGCTCAAGAATTTTACGCTAGACTACAAAACTGCAGCACGCGTTTATAATAAATAAAAAGAACGTGGACGCTAATATAGTTGTTGGTGTGAACGGCATTAAATGTTCAAAAATGTGTAATACATAAAAAACTAAGGTTATATATGTGCAAAAACCGCAGAACAGCAAGAACTAAAGTTTGAATAATCGCGCTCAATAGTTCATAATGAGGTAGAGGACATTTGTTAATTTCAGTCTTTTTTTCAGCTGATTAGCGATAAAAGCATTGACAGCCAATCAGCTTGAGAAATTAATAATACATAAAAATGTGCGTTGGTGTGGACGGACATTAAACGTTCAAAAACCAGTGTAATACATAAAAAACTAAGGTTATCTACATTTGCAAAAGTAGAGGAACAATATTTGTTATTCATTTTAGGTTTTTTTTTTTCAGCTTATGAGCGATTAAAATGTTAACAGCCAATCAGAGCTCAAGAATTTAACGCTAGACTACAAAACTGCAGCACGCGTTTATAATAAATAAAAAGAACGTTACCGTGCGTGTGGACGCGAATATAGTTGTTGGTGTGAACGGCATTAAATGTTCAAAAATGTGTAATACATAAAAAACTAAGTTTATATATGTGCAAAAACCGCGCTGAACAGCAAGAACTAAAGTTTGAATAATCGCGATAATTCTCAATAGTTCACAAATAAAAACATTCACAGCCAATTTAACGCAGCGCGCGTGTTTATAATAAATAAAAGCGTTATCGTGCGTTGGTGTGGACGCTACTGTAGTAGTTTGTGTGAACCCGCAGGTGATCAGCGTCGCGCTGTAAAACATGCCATTCTGTGCGTGTCCCGCGCGCGTCTGTTATTCCAGATGAGCGTGACGCAGGAGTTCCTCATTAAGCTAATGGACTGATCTGAGATCCGATACAGTCAAACTCCAGCACATCAGATCACTTACACATCACATCTGACGCGCCTCGGACGCGATCCTCCGCGCGCTCGAGCTGTTCTGCTGAAAGCGCCGCGACACTCGCGCGTTCGCGGACATGTTGTAGAAGCGCGTATCCGAGCCGCAGGTGAGACATCTGAGGATCCGCTCAACACCTCCATCCGCGCGAGGAGGAGGAGGAGGAGGAGGATGAAGACGCTGCTGCGATAATCTCCGAGGAGGATTACTGTGGTCAGGGATGGTCCAATGATATCGCGTTGTTGTTGTTGTTTGTGATGTGATGAAGATGTGATGAAGATGATGCTCGCGGTCTGTGGATGAAGATGATGTTTATGGTGGCTGGAGCGGCTCTGGTGCTGGTGAGAAGATCTGAGTGGAGATTCTGCTGAGGAATTACATAACTCTCTCTCTCTCTCTCTCTCTCTCTCTCTCTCTCAGTCTCTCTCTCTCTCTCTCTCTCTCAGTCTCTCTCTCTCTCTCTCTCTCTCAGTCTCTCTCTCTCTCTCTCTCTCTCTCTCTCTCTCTCTCTCTCTCTCTCTCTCTCTCTCTCTCTCTCTCTCTCATCTCTCTCTCTCTCTCTTTTCCAGGCCATCGTGTGTATGTCCGATATGAACGCGCTGCTGGACCGATTTCACAACTTCATCCTACCGCGCATGCGCGGACCCGAGCGCGTGTGTCACTGCACTTGCGGCAGGTAAGATGTAATTTATTTTAATTCACTTACTAGACACATCCATAGCCGGATACAGCTTTAGCCCGCTATTATTTAAATATTACATTTCTGCTTTACAAATGTTTTGAGGCGGCAGAATTTCCTGGGCAAAATCCATTCAAATCCGCACGTTCGGGAGTTTCGCGCGAGGGGGAAGAAGTTCCCGCGCTCATGCTGGTCATGTGAATTAATCGCGCGAATGCTGCTTATAAATCGACTTTGAGCAGCGCTTCATACATCGCTAATAAATTCGCTAATCGCAAATACTATAATATCACTTTTATATCTTTAATGTGATCGCACTTTTATGCTTGGGTCAGTATTTGTAAAACAGCACAGATGTTATAGTTCAATATCACTATTATTTAACGGGCCGAGGATATTTCACTCTTTGCGTACGAGAATGGTATGAGAATGCGCATGTGTTTCTTCAAGTGTCATCGCCACCTACTGGCCCGGCAGCAGAATACAGCGCTGTAGCCGTTTCTGCGTGTTATTGACACCGCTGTCGTCTAAACGAGATAAACGCGAAGGAAAAACATTTCTGTTTTTAGTACACCGTGCCGTGTAACGGACCATTATTAAGGGGAAGTGACGCATTGAGCAAGTAATGATGGCTGTTTCTAGACAAGATGCTAATGATGTTTTAAAAACAAACTAGCTAACAGGGAACGTTCTGTCAGGGTTATAAACAAACGTTCTGCCAGTAACGTTAATACAACGTTCATTCACAGTTATGCTCCTCAATGTTCTCCAAACGTTTATTTATACATCGTTCATGGAACGCTTTAGTTGATGTTCGTCTAACGTTTTTTTAAATGTTACTACTTGTTTCAGAACGTTCCCTTAACGTTCACCTAACCGAGAAAAAAACATTTTGAACGTTCAGAGAACAAACAGGAATAACGTTTTCATAACTTGATGTGAACGTTTGGCTGGGAAACCCTGAGGAATCTCCGTCTGGTCTGTAGTTCTCCAGTCGTGTGGGTTAGCGCTAGCGTTAGCGAGGAGGTTACCTGAGCCTGCTTGAGTATGCTGGGAAACACGCCAGTAACGGTGAACGTCAGACACCTGACCTATGACCCCATGAGTCCAGGTCACGCTCCACCCCAACAACGAGATCATGCGTGACTGTGGTGGACTAGCAGTGAAAGAACGTCTTCTAATGGGACATTTCCTTTAACTCTACAGTGGAATAATGTTGAATGGAAGTGAGTCTGAGTTTATAGCGGAACCATCGCTGATGTCATGATGTTCTGCTCGTCCCACAGGCATCATGTGGAGCACGTGATCCCGTACGAGGGCTCGGGCGGCTCCGTCGGTGGCTCCTCAGCGGGCAGCAGCGTCAGCAAACAGGAGCTGGACCTGGTTCTGGGTCTCCTGATGGGCTTCTGCATCAGCTGGTTCCTGCTGTGGCTGGACGGGGCGCTACACTGCGCCCTGCGCTTCTGGAGGTCCAGCCGAGCCTACGGTGAGCTCCACTACCGCTCTCTGCCAGTGTCTGACTCTGCTCTGCCGCTCTCTGCCAGTGTCTGACTCTGCTCTGCCGCTCTTTGCCGGTGTCTGACTCTGCTCTGCCGCTCTCTGCCAGTGTCTGACTCTGCTCTGCCGCTCTCTGCCGGTGTCTGACTCTGCTCTGCCGCTCTCTGCCGGTGTCTGACTCTGCTCTGCCGCTCTCTGCCGGTGTCTGACTCTGCTCTGCCGCTCTCTGCCGGTGACTGACTCTGCTC
>CM042263.1:38797712-38802712 GCA_023566225.1 Romanogobio albipinnatus
GCGTGTTCTGGTCACATGCACACATGTCATGCGTGTTGTGGTGTGTGTAAGGTGAGCTGTTCGCTCAGGCTCCGGTGGATCAGTATCCGGGCAGCGCCGTCGAGGCCGTCACCGACTCCAGCCGATACTTCGTCATCAGGATTGAAGACGGAAATGGTCTGTGTCTCACACACACACACTCACGCACACTCACGCACACTCACACATACAGTGAGGAAAATAAGTATTTGAACACCCAGCTATTTTGCAAATTCTCCCACTTGGAAATCATGGAGGGTCTGAAATTGTCATCGTAGGTGCATGTCCACTGAGAGAGACATAATCTAAAAAAAAAAATCCAGAAATCACAATATCTGATTTTTTAACTATTTATTTGTATGATACAGCTGCAAATAAGTATTTGAACACCTGTCTATCAGCTAGAATTCTGACCCTCAAAGACCTGTTAGTCTGCCTTTAAAATGTCCACCTCCACTCCATTTATTACCCTAAATTAGATGCACCTGTTTGAGGTCGTTAGCTGCATAAAGACAACTGTCCACCCCATACAATCAGTAAGAATCCAACTACTAACATGGCCAAGACCAAAGAGCTGTCCAAAGACACTACAGACAAAATTGTACACCTCCACAAGGCTGGAAAGGGCTCCGGGGAAATTGCCAAGCAGCTTGGTGAAAAAAGGTCCACTGTTGGAGCAATCATTAGAAAATGGAAGAAGCTAAACATGACTGTCAATCTCCCTCGGACTGGGGCTCCATGCAAGATCTCACCTCGTGGGGTCTCAATGATCCTAAGAAAGGTGAGAAATCAGCCCAGAACTACACGGGAGGAGCTGGTCAATGACCTGAAAAGAGCTGGGACCACCGTTTCCAAGGTTACTGTTGGTAATACACTAAGACGTCATGGTTTGAAATCATGCATGGCACGGAAGGTTCCCCTGCTTAAACCAGCACATGTCAAGGCCCGTCTTAAGTTTGCCAACGACCATTTGGATGATCCAGAGGAGTCATGGGAGAAAGTCATGTGGACAGATGAGACCAAAATAGAACTTTTTGCTCATAATTCCACTAAACGTGTTTGGAGGAAGAAGAATGATGAGTACCATCCCAAGAACACCATCCCTACTGTGAAGCATGGGGGGGGTAGCATCATGCTTTGGGGGTGTTTTTCTGCACATGGGACAGGGCGACTGCACTGTATTAAGGAGAGGATGACCGGGGCCATGTATTGCCAGATTTTGGGGAACAACCTCCTTCCCTCAGTTAGAGCATTGAAGATGGGTCGAGGCTGGGTCTTCCAACATGACAATGACCCGAAGCACACAGCCAGGATAACCAAGGAGTGGCTCTGTAAGAAGCATATCAAGGTTCTGGCGTGGCCTAGCCAGTCTCCAGACCTAAACCCAATAGAGAATCTTTGGAGGAGCTCAAACTCCGTGTTTCTCAGCGACAGGCCAGAAACCTGACTGATCTAGAGAAGATCTGTGTGGAGGAGTGGGCCAAAATCCCTCCTGCAGTGCAAACCTGCTGAACAACTACAGGAAACCTTTGACCTCTGGAATCGCAAACAAAGGCTACTGTACCAAATATTAACACTGATTTTCTCAGGTGTTCAAATACTTATTTGCAGCTGTATCACACAAATAAATAGTTAAAAAATCATACATTGTGATTTCTGGATTTTTTTTAGATTATGTCTCTCACAGTGGACATGCACCTACGATGACAATTTCAGACCCTCCATGATTTCCAAGTGGGAGAACTTGTAAAATAGCAGGTGTTCAAATACTTATTTTCCTCACTGTATATACACACCAATCAGGCATAACATTATGACCGGTGAGTAACACTGATCTATTAGTGGGTGGGGTATATTAGGCAGCAAGTGAACATGTCGTCCTCAGAGTTGATGTGTTAGAAGCAGGAGAAATGGGCAAGCGTGAGGATTTGAGCGAGTTTGGCAAGGGCCAGATTGTGACGGCTAGACGACTGGGTCAGAGCATCTCCAGAACTGCAGCTCTTGTGGGGTGTTCCCGGTCTGCAGTGGTCAGTCTCTATCAAAAGTGAAGGACCAGTGGAGAACCGGCCACAGGGTCATGGGCGGCCGAGGCTCATTGATGCCCGTGGGGAGCGAAGGCTGGCCCGTGTGGATCAAACAGACGAGCTACTGGAGCTCAAACTGCTCCAGAAGTTAATGCTGGTTCTGATAGAAAGGGCTCAGAATACACAGAGCATCTCAGTTTGAGGCGTGTCGTCAGTGTTATTCACTAGTCATAATGTTATGCCTGATCGGTGTATACATTTTCCATGTGATGAGAAATGAATGTTTTGTGACTGTCGTTCTCTCAGGGCGTCACGCGTTCATCGGCATCGGTTTCGCCGACCGCGGCGACTCGTTCGACTTCAACGTGGCACTACAGGATCATTTCAAGTGAGTCGTTCAGTCTGACCTTTGACCTGCGGTGCACGACCTTTGATGTCATGACCCGTGTCTCTCGCTCACGTCACAGGTGGGTGAAGCAGGAAAGTGAATTTGCCCGACAGGAAGCCACTCAGGAGACGGCACCGAAGCTGGACTTGGGCTTCAAGGAGGGCCAGACCATCAAGATCAGCATTGGGGTGAGAGAGCCCCGCCCCCTCCGTGAGGGCGGAGTCACAAGCCCTGAGGGCGGAGTCACAGGCACACAGGAAACGGTTCCTGAATATCAGCTCGACTGCAGACGTGATATTGATTTCATACAAGCGTTCAATAAACAAGAAGTTCATGTTTGATGACTCACATTTCAGACTCTAAACGAATGAAACATGAGATTAGCGATGATGAAGTCTCGCTGGGGCGACAGACACACAGACACACACACAGACGGTCAGACACACAGACGTTCAGACACACAGACGGTCAGACACAGACGGACAGACACACAGACGGTCAGACACAGACGGACAGACACACAGACGTTCAGACACACAGACGGTCAGACACAGACGGACAGACACACAGACGGTCAGACACAGACGGACAGACACACAGACAGACAGACACACAGACGGTCAGACACAGACGGACAGACACACAGACAGACAGACACACAGACGGTCAGACACAGACGGACAGACACACAGACAGACACACAGACGGTCAGACACAGACGGACAGACACACAGACAGACAGACAGAGACAGAAAGACGGTCAGGCAGGCAGACAGACAGACAGACGGTCAGACAGACAGACAGATAGAGGGACAGACGGTCAGACAGACAGACAGACGGTCAGACACACAGACAGAGACAGAAAGACGGTCTGGCAGGCAGACAGACAGACACACGGACAGACACACAGACAGATGGTCAGACAGAGACGGTCAGACACACAGACAGACGGTCAGACACAGACAGACGGTCAGACAGAGACAGACAGACGGTCAGACACACAGACAGACAGACACACAGACGGACAGACAGACAGACGGTCAGACACACAGACAGACAGACGGTCAGACAGAGACGGTCAGACACACAGACAGACGGACAGACAGACGGTCAGACAGAGACAGACAGACGGTCAGACACACAGACAGACGGTCAGACAGACAGACGGTCAGACAGAGACGGTCAGACACACAGACAGACGGTCAGACACAGACAGACGGTCAGACAGACACACAGACAGACGGTCAGACACAGACACACAGACAGACGGTCAGACAGACACACAGACAGACGGTCAGACACAGACAGACGGACACACAGACGGACAGACGATCAGACAGAGACGGTCAGACACAGAGACAGACAGACGGTCAGACACAGACGGTCAGACACACAGACAGACGGTCAGACACACAGACCGACAGACAGAGACAGACAGACAGAGACGGACAGACAGACAGACAGACAGACGGTCAGACACACAGACAGACGGTCAGACAGACAGACAGACGGTCAGACACACAGACAGACGGTCAGACAGACAGACAGACGGTCAGACAGAGACAGACAGACGGTCAGACACACAGACAGACGGTCAGACACACAGACAGATGGTCAGACACACACAGACAGACAGACAGACGGTCAGACAGGCGTTCAGACAGACAGACAGACGGTCAGACAGACAGACAGACGGTCAGACACAGACAGACTGACGGTCAGACAGGCGTTCAGACAGACAGACGGTCAAACGCACAGACAGACAGACAGTCAGACACACAGACAGTCAGACACACAGACAGACGTTCAGACAGACAGACGGTCAAACGCACAGACAGACACACAGACAGACGGTCAGACAGACACACAGACAGACGGACGGTCAGACAGACACACAGACGGTCAGACACACAGACAGACGGTCAGACAGAGACAGACAGACGGTCAGACAGACGGACGGTCAGACACACAGACGGTCAGACACACAGACAGACGGTCAGACAGAGACAGACAGACAGACGGTCAGACACACACACAGACAGACGGTCAGACAGAGACAGACAGACAGACGGTCAGACAGAGACACAGACAGATGTTCAGACGGTCAGACGCACAGACAGACACACTGACAGGCAGGCAGACACACAGACAGACAGACGGTCAGACAGGCAGACACACAGACAGACGGTCAGACGCACAGACAGACACACTGACAGGCAGACACACAGACAGACAGACGGTCAGACAGTCAGACACACAGACAGACGGTCAGACGGACAGTCAGACACACAGAAAGACGGTCAGACACACAGACAGACAGTCAGACACACGGTCAGACAGACACACAGACAGACGGTCAGACAGCAGACAGACATTCAGACCGAGACAGACGGTCAGACAGACAGACGGTTAGACAGACAGACGGTCAGACACACAGACAGACAGTCAGACAGACAGACGGTCAGACACACAGACGGTCAGACACACAGACGTTCAGACACAGACAGACGGTCAGACAGACGGTCAGACACAGACAGACGGTCAGACAGACGGTCAGACACACAGACAGA
>CM042263.1:38807712-38847712 GCA_023566225.1 Romanogobio albipinnatus
CGTTTGAGCTGCATCATGTATAATCTCACTCAATCTCATTAAAGCCTCTCTCTCTCTCTCTCACACACACACACACACACACACACACACTCGCTCTCTCTCAGTGTGTTCTCGGGTCTGTTCGGGAAGGGTCGCAATAACTGGATTAATATCTCGTTTGTGAAGGAGTTGTGCGAGCGCTCACGCGATTCTCTGATCGGATCGATGATTCTAATCTGATCATATAACTTCATCATGAGCGGTTCTGAAGACCCGAGCGAGTCCAAACTTGAGGCGGTGATTCAGGTCTAGTTCATTTACTTATTTAATTTGATTATTACTCTAAAAAATGCTGGGTTGTTTCGACCATTGTTGGGTCAAATATGGACAAAATTAACCGTTGGGTTTGAATTTTTAACCGTTGGGTTTGAATTTTTAACCGTTGGGTTTGTATTTTTGAATTAAAGTATAAGCCCAACGGTCAGCAGCAGTGTCGAGTGCATCATCGGAACGACTCGACTCGAATCGCTGGTTATTCCAGATTTCCATATTGTGTTGAGATAAGTGCGTCTGCTGAATAAATGAAGTGTGTTTGGTTTAGTTCTGTTGGTACCGGAGGCGCCGCAGGTGTGTGTTCTGATCCGATCTAAATATACACAGATCACCACTGAGACCATCTGCTACTGACACACACACACACACACACACACCGTGGCATAATAGCGTTGTGTTTGTGTGTTTCAGAGGTTGGAGGAGAGCGTTCTGTCTGAAGAAACGCGTCTGACGGTTCGAGGATCTTCTCCAGATGAGTCTCCGTCCAGTTTACCGGCGCGCGTGCGCGAGATCGTGTCCAGAAACCTGAGCGACAGCGGTGAGGCTATCAGACTCCCGCCACAGCTCAACCGTTATTTCTGAACGGTCTAAAAACGTTATTTTTGAATGTTCTCTGAACGTTCTGAAACATTCAAAAAACGTTTGACCAATGTCCAACCATAACGCTCCGTGACTGATGTATAATGTGTCTGTGCGGACATTCTGAGAACTTTATTAAAGAGCAGAAAACTTTGAATGAACGCTCTATTAACGTTAGTGTGGTCTCTCTCTCCTCTCTCTCTCTCCTCTCTCTCTCTCTCTCTCTCTCTCTCTCTCTCTCTCTCTCTCTCTCTCTCTCTCTCTCTCTCTCTTCTTCTCTCTCTCTCTCTCTCTCTCTCTCAGCTGGAGGCATGGTCGTCGGGTCTGTCGGTCCAGGAGGAGAACCGGGTTCTGCAGGTGGAACTGAGTCGTGTGGAGGATCTTCTGGCCCACAGTCGAGCGGAACGAGATGAACTGGCCATCAAATACAGCGCCATCAGCGAGAGAGTGAGAACACACACACACACTCACACACACACACACACACACACACACACACACACACACACACACACACACACACACACACACACACACACACAGTCTGTCATCGCAGAACCTGTTTAAGTTGTGGATCTGAGCTTTTGTCGAGCGGTTCTCCAGTGCCATGTTTGCGGTGTGTTTACACTCTGTGTGCGGTGAGAACACACAACACACACACACACACACACACACACACACACACGCTCAGGCTTTTGTCTGCGTCCCAGCGAGGTTGACCCGTCTCCGTGGTAACGGGGAGTGGAATGGCACGTTGCCGTGGCGACTGTAAACAGGCTCTTTGATTCAGGGGCCCATCAGGACGTTTGCGATGTACTCAGACTGTCTGATCGTGAGCCGTGTTCACCTGGGATGTAGGTTGCCAGGGAGCTGTTTATGGTTTGCTAAGGCGATCTAGGTAGTTTCTACCGTTGCAAAGTCTTTCGTCCCTCACGCGATATTCCCGATCCTGATGAAGCGGCTGATTCTGCCGGTTGAAGAGCGTCCTTTAGTGCACCGGTCAAAGCACAAAGACTGGGATTTAATTCAATAAATAAATGAGTTAAGTTAAATACAGCCGTTCTGTCACAGGAGCGCTCATCAGCCAATCCCGGCAATATGAACAAATCAACACAGCCATTAATATTACTAAACAAAATTCATTTGTTTTTACTAAACACTTGATTTTTAGTATTTTAAATATTACAGTAGTAACAGTTCTTATTGTAATACTGATTTAATAATAATAATATAATTATTATAGTAACCACAAACTGTTAATAACTATTATGCTATTTTATAGTCATATCGATATATAATAACATATTGGCAAAGCAAACCTGGAGTTTACTTTTTTTGTTGTTAACGTTTACATTTATATTTCTGCATTTGGCAGACGCTTTTATCCAAAGCGACTTACAGTGCCCTTATCACAGGGACAATCCCCCTGGAGCAAACATGGAGTAAAGTGCCTTACTCAAGGACACACTGGTGGAGAGCGCTGGGATTGAACCAGCAACCTTCTGCATATCAGCTCAGTGGTTTAACCCACTGGACCACCATCTCTAAATCATAATTGTATTTTTTTGCCTCCAAATGGTGCCACACTAGTGGCTTGGGTGTTTTATATGGTTACTAGGGTGTTCTGTGTGGTTGCTAAGGTGTTGTATATGGTTACTAGGGTGTTCTGTGTGGTTGCTAAGGTGTTGTATATGGTTACTAGGGTGTTCAGTGTGGTTGCTAAGGTGTTGTATATGGTTACTAGGGTGTTGTGTATGGTTGCTAGGGTGTTCTGTGTGGTTGCTAAGGTGTTGTATATGGTTGCTAGGGTGTTTCTGTGTGGTTACTAGGGTGTTGTATATGGTTGCTAGGGTGTTCTGTGTGGTTGCTAAGGTGTTGTATATGGTTGCTAGGGTGTTCTGTGTGGTTACTAGGGTGTTGTATATGGTTGCTAGGGTGTTCTGTCTGGTTGCTAATGTGTTGTATATGTTTGCTAGGGTGTTCTTTGTGGTTACTAGGGTGTTGTATATGGTTGCTAGGGTGTTCTGTGTGGTTGCTAAGGTGTTGTATATGGTTGCTAGGGTGTTCTGTGTGGTTACTAGGGTGTTGTATATGGTTGCTAGGGGTGTTCTGTGTGGTTGCTAAGGTGTTGTATATGGTTGCTAGTGTGTTCTGTGTTTTTGCTTAGGTGTTGTATATGGTTGCTAGGGTGTTCTGTGTGGTTGCTAAGGTGTTGTTGATGGTTGTTAGGGTGTTCTGTGTGGTTGCTAAGCTGTTGTATATAGTTACTAAGTGTTGTATATGGTTGCTAGGGTGTTCTGTGTGGTTGCTTAGGTGTTGTATATGGTCACTAGGGTGTTCTGTGTGGTTGCTAAGGTTTTGTATATGGTCACTAGGGTGTTCTGTGTGGTTACTAGGGTGTTGTATATGGTTGCTAGGGTGTTCTGTCTGGTTGCTAATGTGTTGTATATGTTTGCTAGGGTGTTCTTTGTGGTTACTAGGGTGTTGTATATGGTTGCTAGGGTGTTCTGTGTGGTTACTAGGGTGTTGTATATGGTTGCTAGTGTGTTATGTGTTTTTGCTAAGGTGTTGTATATGGTTGCTAGGGTGTTCTGTGTGGTTGCTAAGGTGTTGTTGATGGTTGTTAGGGTGTTCTGTGTGGTTGCTAAGCTGTTGTATATAGTTACTAAGGTGTTGTATATGGTTGCTAGGGTGTTCTGTGTGGTTGCTTAGGTGTTGTATATGGTCACTAGGGTGTTCTGTGTGGTTGCTAAGGTTTTGTATATGGTCACTAGGGTGTTCTGTGTGGTTACTAGGGTGTTGTATATGGTTGCTAGGGTGTTCTGTCTGGTTGCTAATGTGTTGTATATGTTTGCTAGGGTGTTCTTTGTGGTTACTAGGGTGTTGTATATGGTTGCTAGGGTGTTCTGTGTGGTTACTAGGGTGTTGTATATGGTTGCTAGGGTGTTCTGTGTGGTTGCTAAGGTGTTGTATATGGTCACTAGGGTGTTCTGTGTGGTTGCTAAGGTGTTGTATATGGTTACTAAGGTGTTGTATATGGTTGCTAGGGTTTTCGGTGTGGTTGCTAAGGTGTTGTATATGGTTGCTAGGGTGTTCTGTGTGGTTGCTAAGGTGTTGTATATGGTTACTAAGGTGTTGTATATGGTTGCTAGGGTTTTCTGTTTGGTTGCTAAGGTGTTGTATATGGTTGCTAGGGTTTTCTGTGTGGTTGCTAAGGTGTTGTATATGGTTGCTAGGGTTTTCTTTGTGGTTGCTAAGGTGTTGTATATGGTTGCTAGGGTTTTCTGTGTGGTTACTAAGGTGTTGTATATGGTTGCTAGGGTTTTCGTTGCTAGGGTTTTCGGTGTGGTTGCTAAGGTGTTGTATATGGTTACTAAGGTGTTGTATATGGTTGCTAGGGTTTTCTGTGTGGTTGCTAAGGTGTTGTATATGGTTGCTAGGGTTTTCTGTGTGGTTACTAAGGTGTTGTATATGGTTGCTAGGGTTTTCTGTGTGGTTACTAAGGTGTTGTATATGGTTGCTATGGTTTTCGGTGTGGTTGCTAAGGTGTTGTATATGGTTGCTAGGGTTTTCGGTGTGGTTGCTAAGGTGTTGTATATGGTTGCTAGGGTGTTCTGTGTGGTTACTAAGGTGTTGTATATGGTTGCTAGGGTTTTCGGTGTGGTTTGCTAAGGTGTTGTATATGGTTGCTAGGGTTTTCGGTGTGGTTGCTAAGGTGTTGTATATGGTTGCTAGGGTGTTCTGTGTGGTTGCTAAGCTCCTGTACCCCTGGTGTTTGTGCAGCTGGAGCAGGCGCTGCGTCTGGAGACGGGCGGGGACGGCCGGACTCTCCTCTGGCGCAGCAGAGTGTGGATCTGCGCAGACGTCTGGACGAGGAGGCAGGCGGCGTACAAGCGGCAAACTCACGGCCTATCAGTGAGGGCCAGCAGAGACAAGCGCAGCTCGTGCAGAAGCTGCAGGCCAAGGTACCGCACAGCACTCTGGGCCAACAGCGGGAACTTATGGTTTAAGAAAAATCAATCATGTGGTCATTAATTCTTTAATTATATGTGATTCATATTATGATATGATGTTGTTGTTTATTGTTTTCTGTATTGTAATGGAATGCTGTAGTTTATGTGAGCCAGGTGATGAGCGGACTCTGGCACAGCATTAGTGTGTGTGTGCCCTGAAACTCAACACACACTCTCTGATCTCATGACGTGTGTGCAGGTGCTCCAGTACAAGAAGAAGTGTGGAGATCTGGAACAGATGCTGCTGGAGAAATCTACTGTCAGTGAACATCCCATAATACCTCACTCAGACACAGAAGCTGGAATATTTAATAGTGTGTGATTTAAGAGTGTGAATGCGCTGCGTGCTCCAGAGCACTGTGTCCGTCCTCACATGAGCGGCTCGTCCTTCCCTCACTGTGCGCTCTATGGTGTCTATGGAATAAGCTCAATGTGCGGCTTTAGCTGGCCCGTAGTCTCAATATGTAGTCTCACACTCTCACTCACACACTCTCTCAGTGTTTCCCCTAGAATTTTTTCCAGCAGCGGTGCTGTTACGTGCCGGAGGTTAGCCGCTCGTCGGGGGGGTCCGGGGGCATGCACCTCCGGAATAAAAAAAAAAAAAAAAACCCTTAAACCATGACTTCTGGCAAGTTTTGTGGATAGAAATAGACATTTTGAACATTAAAATCCAAAATTAAGCTTTTCATTAGTTTAAAAGGTGACTAGCTTATAGCCTATTTTACTTCAATAACCTGCAGGGACGTGCAGAAAGTTCCTAAGGGGCAAGGGGCTCAAATGTAAGAAAGGGGCAATATCTAAAAAAAAAAAAAAAAATACTGGAAAAATTTGGATACTATTTTATGTTTTTGCAAAAAGTCTCATGCTTATCAAGCCTGCATTTATTTAATTAAAAATACCGGAAAAAAACAGTAGCCTAATATTGTGAAATATTATTACATTATGTTTTTTTTTACCTTACGTTTTTATTAATCGAATATATATATTTATATATATTGTTGTTTTGATTCACATTATGGCTCAATCGTCACCAGGTTTATTAGATGCTGCCCCTTTAAGACGCAGATCTAAAATCATTCTCCCCTTTATGCCCATTTAAGCTAAACTGTGTTTAAGTGAATACTCTCCAAGCCTGTCATTTTGAGATATTGGCTATTTTGTTGTGTATTTGATGGTTTAGTCGCGCACACGAAGCATATGTGCAAGTCGGTCCGTTTCGCAGCGTGCGTACACACACACACACACACACACACCCGCCTTGAACTTGGAAACAGCGTCTATTGCGCGGATTATTGTGCTTTTTCATTTAATCAAACACGTTCTGCAATTTAGCCAAAGTGGAGTGTGCATTTGACAACAATCACGGATTGTGCTGAATTTGACGTTAAATACATGTTTGTGGAGAAATGACAGCGCGCGCTGTGAAGGGAAGGAAGTTGTGCTAGACGATGCGCGAGCATAGTTTATAATAGTTTTACCTCATATCTTCTTTTTTTAATCCTTGGAAGCGAAAATAAGATTAATATTACAGCCCTGTGATATTGTGAAAGTGTAAGCAGACTACATTTTTCTTTAGTTCTCTGGCCATCGTCAATCTCACTCTCTCTCTCTCTCTCTCTCTCTCTCTCTCTCTCTCTCTCTCTCTCTCTCTTCCTCTCTCTCTCCTCCTCTCTCTCTCCTCTCTCCTCTTCTCTCTCTCCTCTCCTCTCTCTCTCTCTCTCTCTCTCTCTCTCTCTCTCTCCCTCTCTCTCTCTCTCTCTCTCTCTCTCTCTCTCTCTCTCTCTCTCTCTCTCTCTCTCTCCTTTACAGTGTGTAAGTGAATGTCGTGATATTACTGATCATGTGAAGATTTTGCAAGTGGCGCTGAAAATCCAGCGGCGGCGCTACGCCGCTGTGAATACATTGTAGGGGAAACACTGCAACTCTCTCACACACACACACACTCTCTCACACACTCTCACACACAACGCACACTCTCTCACACCTCTCTCTCGCACACTCTCACACACACTATCTTTCAACTCGCGCGGATCACGTGTTATCACGCATCAAACGCCCGAAACGCTCAAGTCGTGCCGTGTCATTCAAGCGAATCGTGCCGCAGAATGTCTGTTCGTGTCTTTGCATTGACATGTAAATTACTAGCGCAAAACGCTTCATTCAAATCTACATTTATACATCTTTACTAGATTAACTAGTTAACTAAAGGATAACACCGATTTCAACTAATAACACAAAACCTTTCATGTGTTTTGGCCGTTCATTTACACACACACACACACACACACGTCAACAGATGACAACAGCGAGCATCATAACAGAACAGATCATCAAGAGCCAGAGCAACACTTGACATTTACAGGTGCGGTCATATAATTAGAATATCATCATAAAGTTGATTTATTTCACTAATTCTATTCAAAAAGTGAAACTTGTATATTATATTCATTCATTACACACAGACTGATATATTTAGGAAAATCCCAAATTCAGTATCTCAGAAAATTAGAATATTGTCCTCTCCAGGGTGTGGTTATCCCTATTGCTTGTACGCTTTTTTCTAGCACATCTTTTCCTTCCCTTCGCCTCTCTATTAATGTGCTTGGACACAGAGCTCTGGGAACAGCCAGCCTCTTTTGCAATGACCTTTTGTGTCTTGCCCTCCTTGTGCAAGGGGTCAATGGTCTCTCAGTCGAGTTCTGTAGGCCACACAATCATGGGGAAGACTGCTGACCTGACAGCTGTCCAGAAGACGACCATTGACCCCTTGCACAAGGAGGGCAAGACACAAAAGGTCATTGCAGAAGAGGCTGGCTGTTCCCAGAGCTCTGTGTCCAAGCACATTAATAGAGAGGCGAAGGGAAGGAAAAGATGTGCTAGAAAAAAGTGTACAAGCAATAGGGATAACCGCACCCTGGAGAGGATTGTGAAACAAAACCCATTCAAAAATGTGGGGAGATTCACAAAGAGTGGACTGGAGCTGGAGTCAGTGCTTCAAGAACCACTACACACAGACGTGTGTGAGACATGGGTTTCAGCTGTCACACTCTTGAACAACAGAAGCGTCAGAAGCGTCTCGCCTCGGCTAAAGACACAAAGGACTGGACTGCTGAAAGTCAATCAGGGTCCCAGAGTCTGGAGGAGGAGAGGAGAGCACACAATCCACGCTGCTCGAGGTCCAGTGTAAAGTTTCCAGTCAGTGATGGTTTGGGGTGCCATGTCATCTGCTGGTGTTGCTCCACTGTGTTTTCTGAGGTCAGAGGTCAACGCAGCCGTATGCCAGGAAGTTTTAGGGGGGGAATAAATATTCTAATTATATGACCAGCACCTGTAAAGCGGATCCGTTGTTTAACTTCTGCGTTATAAGCACAGCGTTGTCATGTCAACGTTCCCTAAACTCGTCTACTAAATTAACTTTCAAAGCGTCTCTGGAGTTTTTCATCTGCTGTCGCTGCAGGGCCGGGGTGATGGCGGCAGTAACGGTCACCAGCGCCATGACGACGAGCCCAGCCATGAGCTGGAGAGCGCCCTCATCCGCCTGGAGGAGGAACAGCAGAGGTCTGAGCTAACCCGTCCGCTCTGTTAGCCTGCAGTCGCCAGCGTGTGCTTGACGTGTTTGCGTGTGCGCAGGAGCAGCGGCCTGTCTGCGGTCAACGCTATGCTGCGCGAGCAGCTGGAACAGGCCGGACTGGCCAATGAGGCGCTGAGCCAGGACATCCGCAGACTCACTGCTGACTGGACCAGAGGGAGGGAGGAGCTGGAGCAGAGGGAGTCTGATTGGAGGAGAGAGGAGGAGGTGGGTGTGGCCGCCGCATGGCTGCGACCCGGAGGGCGAGTTGCAGAGTTTAACGGTGTGTGTGTGTGCAGTCTTTCCACAGTTACTTCAGCAGCGAGCACGGGCGTCTGCTGGCGCT
Organism: Romanogobio albipinnatus; assembly: GCA_023566225.1. Lineage (NCBI taxonomy): Eukaryota > Metazoa > Chordata > Actinopteri > Cypriniformes > Gobionidae > Romanogobio > Romanogobio albipinnatus. The sequence continues at coordinate 38,816,531 of CM042263.1, forward strand.
CTGGAGGCAGGTGGTGGGCTTCCGCAGGCACGCCTGCGAGCTGAAGAGCGCCACCGAGAGGTCAGACCGCATCACTGCAGCCGCACACACCTGCGGCCGGCGCGCACTCTGACCTCTCTCCCCGTGTGTCCGCAGGGATCTGTCCGAGGTGCGGAACCAGCTGGCGTGTGCGGCCCAGAGCGTGCAGCTGCAGTGTGTGAGCGCCTGCGCGGCCCTGCGCAGCCGAGAGGACGGGTCAGCGCTGGCGCTGGAGAGAGAGACGGGTCAGCGGCGGGTGCTGGAGCAGCAGCTCAGAGACACCGTCTCAGACATGATGACCCTACAGGCCCGGGCCGACTCGGAGCGGGCCGAGCTCAACTCACGGTCCGTCATGACCACAACCAACCAGAAGCCCTTCAGAATGAGGCTGGTGAATGTGCAGTGGTGACGGAAAACATTCTGTGTGTGTGTGTGTGTGTGTGTGTGTGTGTGTGTGTGTGTCAGGCTCGTGGATGCAGTCAGAGAGCTGGAGCGTCTCAAAGCTCGTGTGGAGGACCGGGAACAGGAAGTCTCAACACTCAACAGGAAGCTGCAGGTAAGCACACACACCTCTGCTGTGGAGTTATGAGCTGAACCGCCCACGACCGTACGAGGCGACCAATCACAGATCAGATATGATGAAGCTCACGGACATTAATCCAGTGACGTGTGTGTGTGTGTGTGTGTGTGTCAGGATCAGAGGAGCCTTGAGGAAACTGAAGTTCATTCACTCAGGACACACACATCAGCACTGCAGAACACACTCAGAGACATCGCACAGGTACAACACACACACACACACACACACACACACTCAGAGACATCGCACAGGTACAACACACACACACACTCAGAGACATCGCACAGGTACAACACACACACACACACACACACACACACACACACTCAGAGACATCGCACAGGTACAACACACACACACACACACACACACTCAGAGACATCGCACAGGTACAACACACACACACACACACACTCAGAGACATCGCACAGGTACAACACACACACACACACACACACACACACACACACTCAGAGACATCGCACAGGTACAACACACACACACACACACACACACACTCAGAGACATCGCACAGGTACAACACACACACACACACACACTCAGAGACATCGCACAGGTACAACACACACACACACACACACACACACACACACTCAGAGACATCGCACAGGTACAACACACACACACACACACACACACACACTCTCAGAGACATCGCACAGGTACAACACACACACACACACACACACACTCAGAGACATCGCACAGGTACCACACACACACACACACTCAGAGACATCGCACAGGTACAACACACGCACACACACACACACACACTCAGAGACATCGCACAGGTACCACACACACACACACACACACACACACTCAGAGACATCGACAGGTACAACACACACACACACACACACACACTCAGAGACATCGACAGGTACAACACACACACACACACACACACACTCAGAGACATCGCACAGGTACAACACACACACACACACACACACACACACACACACACACACTCAGAGACATCGCACAGGTACAACACACACACACACACACACACACACACTCTCAGAGACATCGCACAGGTACAACACACACACACACACACACACACTCAGAGACATCGCACAGGTACCACACACACACACACACTCAGAGACATCGCACAGGTACAACACACGCACACACACACACACACACTCAGAGACATTCGCACAGGTACCACACACACACACACACACACACACACTCAGAGACATCGACAGGTACAACACACACACACACACACACACACTCAGAGACATCGCAACAGGTACAACACACACACACACACACACACTCAGAGACATCGCACAGGTACAACACACACACACACACACACATTCTCACACACACACACACATTCTCACACACACACACACACTCACTTACTCACACACACATTCACACACACACACATCATACTTCACACACTCACTCACTCACACACACACCCATACTCACTCACTCACACACACCTCACACACACACACACACACACACTCATACCTCACACACTCACCCACTCACACACACACACACCCATACTCACTCACACACACACACACACACACACTCATACCTCACACACTCACTCTCACACACCTCACACACACTCACACACACACACACCCATACTCACTCACACACACACACACACACACACTCATACCTCACACACTCACTCTCACACACACACACACACACAAGTCACTGCTTCACTGATGTGTGTGTGTGTGTGTGTGTAGCTGGTGTTGTCTGACAGTGACGGTGTGGATAGAAACATGGAGGAGTCTCTGCTGCCACTGCTGCGCTCATCTTCATCCTCCTCCTCCTCACTGATCCCTGACAGCTGTGTGTGTGCGCTGCGCTCCGCTCTGACCCGCAGACAGATCCAGCTACAGGTACAGACTCACACACACTCTCCCGCCTGTGCGCCGACGTTTATCACAGTGTGTGTGTGTGTGTGTGTGCAGGAGCTGCGGGAGCGTCTGCAGTCGGCGCAGTCATCAGTCCAGCACCTGCGCAGGCAGCAGACGGAGGCGGAGTCGAGCCGGCGGGAGGCGGAGCTCAGAGCGCAGACGCTGCAGGGCGAGAGAGACGAGGCTCAGAGAGAGAGAGAGAGCGCTGGGAGAGAGAGAGAGCGGCTGAGACAGGAGAGGGACGCGCTGAGCAGGTAACACACCTGTCAATCAAACGCTGGGGTCATGTGATCAGCGGCCTGACCCGTCTGTCTCTCAGTGCGAAGGAGGGCGTGGCTCAGGCGGCGCAGACGCAGGCGCAGACGCTCCAGCTGGAGTGTGAGAGGCTGGCGCTGGCGGCCGCGTCTGCGCAGAGGGAGCTGGAGCTCGAGCGCGAGGAGAGAGACAGCGCCACGCTGGAGGCGGAGCGAGCACGAGCCGACACGGACAGAGTGTGAGTCTGACGCCTCCCCAGCGGACCGCGGGTACGGGACGTGCTTCTGACGTGTGTGTGTGTGTGTGTGTGTGTGTGTGTGTGTCAGTCAGCAGTCGTGGGACGAGTCCGAGCGCCGAGCTTCTGCACTGAGGGCCGAGCTGGCGGCGCTGAGAGAGTCTCTCCAGCAGGGGGCGGCAGACAGACAGCTGACAGAGGCAGAGAACAGACAGCTGAGCGCTGCGCTCACCAGGGTCAGACACACACACACACTCACTCACACACTCACACTAGAGTTTAGATTCTCTGCCCGAGCCCGAACTTGACCCGGCCGAGATTTCCCAGCTCTATCCTCGGACCGGGCCGGGCCCTTGATCGTTTGTGTTTTGTTTATCATTACTTTATTAGCCTAATTGGGTGGGCGGAAAGCTGTGCCATAATCAGAAATAATATATTTTTTTAGCAAAGTAATAATACAACTAAGAAACACATGTGTAGAAAGTAACACACGTCAGGATTAGAGATGTGTGTTAACCTCAGCACACAGTGATGAACGCAGCGCTCAGAACCGCTCAGAGACGCCATCATGAGCTGCTCACGCTAACACTGCGCAGCTTAACTAGCCTATTTCTCTTCTTCACTAGAAGTTAAAGAAAAGTAGACATTCCACACACACACATCTCTCATGTCTGTGAGGCTCCAGCTCATGCGATCGCCTTCCTCTCCCCCTGATGATCTGCTGTTATTCATTACCGCAGGCGATTGGCCGAGGAGACCTTGATTAAAATTAAGATAAAATTTATTCAAAACAAAATTCATTTTAAAGAAGGGCTTCATACAAAACAAAACTTAATATCAAACAAAATATAATAACCACCAAAATCATTTCTGAGCCACTCGCATCTTTGCACTTTTCATAACCAGATGAAATTTAAAAATAACATTATAATATTTAAACACATACAAAGACATAGTTTAGCGGCTGCAGCAGGCGGGCCTTTAGTACAGATGCACGTCCTGTGTGAGGATTAGAGCAGCGCTGCTCACCAGTGAGGGTTCATGAGCCACACCCGCCCGCTGCACTCATTACAGGCTCAGAACACACACGGATAAAAAATGGTCGGGTTTAAATCGGCCTCATAACTACAGTTAGTGTGTCGGGCCGGGCTCGGGTAGGGTCGGGCTTGATTTTTTAAGCCCGATCTAAGCTCTAACTCACACACACTCTCACACACACTCACACTCACACACACACTCACACACACACACACACACACACACACTCACTCACGCACAAACTCACACACACACACACACACACACACACACACACACACACACTCACTCACGCACAAACTCACACACACACTCACTCACACTCACTCACAGACACACTCACACACACACACTCACACACACTCACTCACTCACACACACACTCACACACACACTCACTCACACACACACACACACACACACACACACACACACACTCACTCACGCACAAACTCACACACACACTCACTCACACTCACTCACAGACACACTCACACACACACACTCACACACACTCACTCACTCACACACACACTCACACACACACTCACTCACACGCACACACTCACACTCACACACACACACACACACACTAGAGACCACTAGCACACGTGTGTCTGCGCTGCGTGTTTCAGAGTGAAGCGTGTGTTCACATCAGCATCAGAGTTTGGCTCAATTATAACATGCCTTTGAAAACTAGCTTACGCCATACTAGCAACATTTCACAACCTTCAAACTTCAACTGTTCAGTGATTGGTTTGTCATCGTGTGTGTGTGTGTGTGTGTGTGTGTGTGTGTGTGTGTGTGCAGAGTGAGAGCAGTGGCGCTGAGCTCTCGCTAACGCTCTCGAAGCTTCAGTCGGAGGAGTCGTCGCTCAGAGATTCTCTCGCTAAAATGAGCGCCATCAACGAGAGCCTCGCGCAGGACAAGTCTGAGCTCAACAGCCTCATCGTACAGGTACACACACACACACACACTCATACATACACACAGAGTCATACACACACACTCATACATACACACTCATACATACACACACACTCATACACACACACTCTTGTTTACCCATGACTGTGTGTTCACAACGCCGCCGGCGAGAGCGTCACAGTAGCCGGAAGTCATTAATTTTCAATGTGAGTGGCGAGAGCGGCCAGAGCCCAGAGCGGCCAGAGCCCAGAGCGGCCAGAGCCCAGAGCGGCCAGAGCCCAGAGCGGCCAGAGCCCAGAGCGGCCAGAGCCCAGAGCGGCCAGAGCCCAGAGCGGCCAGAGCCCAGAGCGGCCAGAGCCCAGAGCGGCCAGAGCCCAGAGCGGCCAGAGCGGCCAGAGCCCAGAGCGGCCAGAGCCCAGAGCGGCCAGAGCCCAGAGCGGCCAGAGCCCAGAGCGGCCAGAGCCCAGAGCGGCCAGAGCCCAGAGCGGCCAGAGCCCAGAGCGGCCAGAGCCCAGAGCGGCCAGAGCCCAGAGCGGCCAGAGCCCAGAGCGGCCAGAGCCCAGAGCGGCCAGAGCCCAGAGCGGCCAGAGCCCAGAGCGGCCAGAGCCCAGAGCGGCCAGAGCGGCCAGAGCCCAGAGCGGCCAGAGCCCAGAGCGGCCAGAGCCCAGAGCGGCCAGAGCCCAGAGCGGCCAGAGCCCAGAGCGGCCAGAGCCCAGAGCGGCCAGAGCCCAGAGCCCAGAGCGGCCAGAGCCCAGAGCGGCCAGAGCCAGAACGGCCAGAGCGGCCAGAGCCCAGCCAGAGCGGCCAGAGCCCAGCCAGAGCGGCCAGAGCCCAGCCAGAGCGGCCAGAGCCCAGCCAGAGCGGCCAGAGCCCAGCCAGAGCGGCCAGAGCCAGAACGGCCAGAGCGGCCAGAGCCCAGCCAGAGCGGCCAGAGCCCAGCCAGAGCGGCCAGAGCCCAGCCAGGGCGGCCAGAGCCCAGCCAGGGCGGCCAGAGCCCAGCCAGGGCGGCCAGAGCCCAGCCAGGGCGGCCAGAGCCCAGCCAGAGCGGCCAGAGCCCAGCCAGAGCGGCCAGAGCCCAGAGCGGCCAGAGCCCAGAGCAGCCAGAGCGACGTGTGAACGCACAGTTAGGATTGATTGCTTCATATTATCAGATAATATTATTTTTCAATGAACCAATGACATTGCTGGACTGAATGATTGACAGCTGGAGGAGGAAAAGAATGTGCTGCTGTCTCAGAGAAGAGAAGCTCAACAGGAGAAACTGACCATCAGAGACGAGCTCGTCCGCTCCGAGCAGGACCGCCTGGAGCTGGACTCTGTCCGTCTGGCGCTCCACCAATCACTGCAGGAGTCTGAGCTGGCCAGGGCGGGGCTGGAGGCGGAGCTTCAGTCACTGCAGGCGGACAGAGTCAAACTGCAAGACAGAATTACACAGGTCTCTCTCTCTCTCTCTCTCTCTCTCTCTCTCTCTCTCTCTCTCTCTCTCTCTCTGACTGTCTGTCTCTCTCTCGGTTCCTCAAACCGCTTCTGATGTGCTGTTGTCAATCAAACAGCTGACTGGTGAGATGGGCGGTCTGGAGGCGGAGCTTGGCTCTGTCCGTGGTGAAGGCGACAGGCAGAGCGCCGCTCTGGAGGAGGCGGGACGAGGACGGGCGGAGCTAGTGCGCGAGAGGGCGGGGCTTCTGGTTCAGCTGACGGCCTCAGAGAGAGAGAACGCCGCCCTGACAGAGGAGATCGCCACCTTCAGGTGAGACGGAGGACATCAGTGTCTCAACGCATTAATGTGTGTGTGTGTGTGTGTGTGTGTCACTGATAACGGAAAGTGTGCAGGGCGGAGAGGGAGGCTCTGGAGACCAGTGTGTATGAGCTGCAGCAGCAGATACACCACATCCAGTCCCGCAGCGAGCAGCTGGAGGCAGACAACCACAGCCTGAGACTGCGCACTGACAGCACCACAGGTACACCACAGAGAGAGAGAGAGAGAGAGAGAGAGAGAGAGAGAGGGAGAGGGAGAGAGAGAGAGAGAGAGAGAGAGAGAGAGAGAGAGAGAGAGAGAGAGAGAGAGAGAGAGAGAGAGAGAGCGAGAGAGAGAGAGAGAGAGAGACGGGTAAATTTTTCATGATCCTCATTGTGATGTTTAGTTTGTGTGTGTGTGTGTGTTTGTGTGTGTGTGTGTGTGTGTTTAGCGGAGCTGAAGCGTTTGCGCACTGAGAGAGAGACAGTTCTGTCTCAGAGTGAGAAAGAGAAAGATGCGCAGAGAGACGCGCTCGCGGCCACTCTACACGAAGCACAGCGAGCTCTGCGCACGGCCCTGTCCGACCACCAGGAGGAGCTGGAGAGACTGACCAATCAGAAGGTCACACAAGCGCTTGCCTCTTCATCATATATGAGGTCATGTGATGCCTGTCATACTAACGGAGTCCTGAATCCTGCAGGAGGCGCTGCGCTGCAGTCTGGAGGCCGAGCAGGAGGGGGCGCTGCGGCGGGTCCGGGAACACCTGGAGGAGCAGACGATCCGGCTGGAGAGAGAGCGAGACGAGCTTCAGGAGGAGCTGCGATCCCTGCAGCGCCACAGGGACCAGAGTCTGATACAGGCGGAGACGGACAAGCAGCAGGTGAGGGTCGCGCAGGAAGCCCACGCGCCTCCAGCACTTCTGTCCTAACCGTCTGATGTCACGCGCAGGCGCTGTCCATGAAGGAGGCCGAGAAGACGGTTCTGTCGGAGAAGATGAGCGCCCTACAGGCGGAGCTGAGCACTGCAGCGCTGGAGCTGGAGCGACTGAGCCGAGAGACGGCGCTCCTCCGAGAACAGGAGCGGGTCAGAGCTGAACGCTACAGAACATCAACTCCTCCAGTCACAGCCGCACCATTAATCACACCATCTCATTCTAAACCAGTCATTGAATCATTCACTCAAGAGATTCACTCATAAACACTGATTCATCCAGCAATGAATCAAGTGAAGTCTTTATGAGTGAGTCATTGAATCATTCACTCAAGAGATTCACTCATAAACACTGATTCATCCAGCAATGAATCAAGTGAAGTCTTTATGAGTGAGTCATTGAATCATTCACTCAAGAGATTCATTCAAAAACACTGATTCATCCAGTAATGAAACAAGTGAAGTCTTTATGAGTGAGTCATTGAATCATTCACTCAAGAGATTCATTCAAAAACACTGATTCATCCAGTAATGAAACAAGTGAAGTCTTTATGAGTGAGTCATTGAATCATTCACTCGAGAGATTCACTCATAAACACTGATTCATCCAGTAATGAAACAAGTGAAGTCTTTGAGTGAGTCATTGAATCATTCACTCGAGAGATTCACTCATAAACACTGATTCATCCAGTAATGAAACAAGTGAAGTCTTTATGAGTGAGTCATTGAATCATTCACTCAAGAGATTCACTCATAAACACTGATTCATCCAGTAATGAAACAAGTGAAGTCTTTGAGTGAGTCATTGAATCATTCACTCGAGAGATTCACTCATAAACACTGATTCATCCAGTAATGAAACAAGTGAAGTCTTTATGAGTGAGTCATTGAATCATTCACTCGAGAGATTCACTCATAAACACTGATTCATCCAGTAATGAAACAAGTGAAGTCTTTGAGTGAGTCATTGAATCATTCACTCGAGAGATTCACTCATAAACACTGATTCATCCAGTAATGAAACAAGTGAAGTCTTTGAGTGAGTCATTGAATCATTCACTCGAGAGATTCACTCATAAACACTGATTCATCCAGTAATGAAACAAGTGAAGTCTTTATGAGTGAGTCATTGAATCATTCACTCGAGAGATTCACTCATAAACACTGATTCATCCAGTAATGAAACAAGTGAAGTCTTTGAGTGAGTCATTGAATCATTCACTCGAGAGATTCACTCATAAACACTGATTCATCCAGTAATGAAACGAGTGAAGTCTTTATGAGTGAGTCATTGAATCATTCACTCGAGAGATTCACTCATAAACACTGATTCATCCAGTAATGAAACAAGTGAAGTCTTTATGAGTGAGTCATTGAATCATTCACTCGAGAGATTCACTCATAAACACTGATTCATCCAGTAATGAAACGAGTGAAGTCTTTATGAGTGAGTCATTGAATCATTCACTCAAGAGATTCACTCAAAAACACTGATTCATCCAGTAATGAAACAAGTGAAGTCTTTATGAGTGAGTCATTGAATCATTCACTCAAGAGATTCATTCAGAAACACTGATTCATCCAGTAATGAAACAAGTGAAGTCTTTATGAGTGAGTCATTGAATCATTCACTCGAGAGATTCACTCATAAACACTGATTCATCCAGTAATGAAACGAGTGAAGTCTTTATGACTGAGTCATTGAATCATTCACTCAAGAGATTCGCTCATAAACACTGATTCATCCAGCAATGAATCAAGTGAAGTCTTTATGAGTGAGTCATTGAATCATTCACTCAAGAGATTCGTTCAAAAACACTGATTCATCCAGCAATGAATCAAGTGAAGTCTTTATGAGTGAGTCATTGAATCATTCACTCAAGAGATTCGCTCATAAACACTGATTCATCCAGCAATGAATCAAGTGAAGTCTTTATGAGTGAGTCATTGAATCATTCACTCAAGAGATTTGCTCATAAACACTGATTCATCCAGTAATGAATCAAGTGAAGTCTTTATGAGTGAGTCATTGAATCATTCACTCGAGAGATTCGTTCAAAAACACTGATTCATCCAGTAATGAAACAAGTGAAGTCTTTATGAGTGAGTCATTGAATCATTCACTCAAGAGATTCATTCAAAAACACTGATTCATCCAGTAATGAAACAAGTGAAGTCTTTATGAGTGAGTCATTGAATCATTCACTCGAGAGATTCACTCATAAACACTGATTCATCCAGTAATGAAACAAGTGAAGTCTTTATGAGTGAGTCATTGAATCATTCACTCGAGAGATTCACTCATAAACACTGATTCATCCAGTAATGAAACAAGTGAAGTCTTTATGAGTGAGTCATTGAATCATTCACTCAAGAGATTCACTCAAAAACACTGATTCATCCAGTAATGAAACAAGTGAAGTCTTTATGAGTGAGTCATTGAATCATTCACTCGAGAGATTCACTCATAAACACTGATTCATCCAGTAATGAAACAAGTGAAGTCTTTATGAGTGAGTCATTGAATCATTCACTCAAGAGATTCATTCAAAAACACTGATTCATCCAGTAATGAAACAAGTGAAGTCTTTATGAGTGAGTCATTGAATCATTCACTCGAGAGATTCATTCAAAAACACTGATTCATCCAGTAATGAAACAAGTGAAGTCTTTATGAGTGAGTCATTGAATCATTCACTCAAGAGATTCATTCAGAAACACTGATTCATCCAGTAATGAAACGAGTGAAGTCTTTATGAGTGAGTCATTGAATCATTCACTCGAGAGATTCACTCATAAACACTGATTCATCCAGTAATGAAACAAGTGAAGTCTTTATGAGTGAGTCATTGAATCATTCACTCGAGAGATTCACTCATAAACACTGATTCATCCAGTAATGAAACAAGTGAAGTCTTTATGAGTGAGTCATTGAATCATTCACTCGAGAGATTCACTCATAAACACTGATTCATCCAGTAATGAAACAAGTGAAGTCTTTATGAGTGAGTCATTGAATCATTCACTCAAGAGATTCATTCAAAAACACTGATTCATCCAGTAATGAAACAAGTGAAGTCTTTATGAGTGAGTCATTGAATCATTCACTCAAGAGATTCACTCAAAAACACTGATTCATCCAGTAATGAAACAAGTGAAGTCTTTATGAGTGAGTCATTGAATCATTCACTCGAGAGATTCACTCATAAACACTGATTCATCCAGTAATGAAACAAGTGAAGTCTTTATGAGTGAGTCATTGAATCATTCACTCAAGAGATTCGCTCAAAAACACTGATTCATCCAGTGATGACACGAGTCTTTATGAGTGAGTCATTGAATCATTCACTCGAGAGATTCACTCATAAACACTGATTCATCCAGTAATGAAACAAGTGAAGTCTTTATGAGTGAGTCATTGAATCATTCACTCAAGAGATTCGCTCAAAAACACTGATTCATCCAGTGATGACACGAGTCTTTATGAGTGTGTTGTAGTTGTGGCGCTCTAATGAGTGTGTGATGTTGTCCTCAGGCTGCTGTTGCGTCTCTGAGCGCAGACCTGCAGGAAGTGCGGGCTGAACTGGCGGACGCAGCCGGGGCACACGGCCGTGAGCTGCACAGACTGCAGGAGAGCCTCGCCGGCCAGCAGACGCGAGCGGACACGGCGCTCAGAGAGGTTTGTGTGTGAAACGTTAACCTGAATGCGGCGGGAACATGAGCATTAGAGTAAATGTTGGGGCTGGTCTCCTCCTGCAGCTGGAGGAGTGTCGCGCGCTGCTGTCGTCCAGCGAGGAGAGCCGGGACAGTGCCAGGAGGGATCTGATGGAGATGGACAAGCGTTTGTGTCAGATGCGGGAGGCGGGGGAGGGGCATAGACGAGACGGGGCGGAGCTACGGCGCTCTCTCGGTGATGTCACCAAGGAGAGGGACGTTCTCAGCCAATCCAACGCTCAGCTGAGGGAAGCTCTGAGGGCGGCAGAGAGCGAGAGAATCAGGTGACGAGCGAAGACTTCAGCATAAAGTTCTCTGATGAGGTTCTCTGATGAGGTTCTCAGATGAGGTTCTCTGATGAGGTTCTCAGATGAGGTTCTCAGATGAGGTTCTCTGATGAGGTTCTCAGATGAGGTTCTCAGATGAGGTTCTCTGATGAGGTTCTCAGATGTGGTTCTCTGATGAGGTTCTCTGATGAGGTTCTCAGATGAGGTTCTCTGATGAGGTTCTCAGATGTGGTTCTCTGATGAGGTTCTCAGATGAGGTTCTCTGATGAGGTTCTCTGATGAGGTTCTCAGATGAGGTCAGTTGAAGTTCTCAGATGAGGTTCTCAGATGAGGTTCTCTGATGAGGTTCTCAGATGAGGTTCTCAGATGAGGTTCTCTGATGAGGTTCTCAGATGAGGTTATCTGATGAGGTTCTCTGATGAGGTTCTCTGATGTGGCTCTCTGATGAGGTTCTCTGATGAGGTTCTCAGATGAGGTTCTCAGATGAGGTTCTCTGATGTGGCTCTCTGATGTGGCTCTCTGATGAGGTTCTCTGATGAGGTTCTCAGATGAGGTTCTCAGATGAGGTTCTCTGATGAGGTTCTCAGATGAGGTTCTCTGATGAGGTTCTCTGATGTGGCTCTCAGATGAGGTTCTCAGATGAGGTTCTCTGATGAGGTTCTCTGATGAGGTTCTCAGATGAGGTTCTCTGATGAGGTTATCAGATGAGGTTCTCAGTTGAGGTTCTCTGATGAGGTTCTCTGATGAGGTTCTCAGATGAGGTTCTCAGTTGAGGTTCTCTGATGAGGTTCTCAGATGAGGTTCTCTGATGAGGTTCTCTGATGAGGTTCTCAGATGAGGTTCTCTGATGAGGTTCTCTGATGAGGTTCTCAGATGAGGTTCTCTGATGAGGTTCTCTGATGAGGTTCTCTCTGCAGTGCTGATTGGAGGACTGTGCTCTGTGTTCAGTGTGAAGCGCTCCTGTGAGGAGAAGGAGCAGAAAGTGTGTCTGCTGGAGGAGAGTCTGGCATCTGCGCAGAAGGAGGTGTCGGATCTGCGCTGCTGTCTGCGCGAGGTGGAGCGATCCCGACTGGAGGCGCGCAGGGAACTGCAGGAGCTGCGCAGACAGGTCAGACCGACGACACATGAACGATAACTAGAACTATTACAACAACTAGAACTATTGCGACAACTAGAACTATTACGATAACTAGAACTATTGCGACAACTAGAACTATTACGATAACTAGAACTATTGCGACAACTAGAACTATTGCGACAACTAGAACTATTACGATAACTAGAACTATTACGACAACTAGAACTATTACGACAACTAGAACTATTACGATAACTAGAACTATTACGACAACCAGAACTATTACGATAACTAGAACTATTACGATAACTAGAACTATTACGACAACTAGAACTATTACGACAACAAGAACTATTACGATAACTAGAACTATTACGACAACTAGAACTATTACGATAACTAGAACTATTACGATAACTAGAACTATTGCGACAACTAGAACTATTACGATAACTGGAACTATTGCGACAACTGGAACTATTACGACAACTAGAACTATTACGACAACTAGAACTATTACGATAACTAGAACTATTATGACAACTAGAACTATTGCGACAACTAGAACTATTACGATAACTAGAACTATTATGACAACTAGAACTATTGCGACAACTAGAACTATTACGATAACTAGAACTATTGCGACAACTGGAACTATTGCGACAACTGGAACTATTACGACAACTAGAACTATTACGATAACTAGAACTATTGCGATAACTGGAACTATTGCGATAACTAGAACTATTGCGATAACTAGAACTGTTAAACTGAACGTGTGAGAGTGAGGATGAAGAGCTGTGGTGTGATGTGTGTGTGGCTCTCTGTGCCCTCAGGTGAAAGCTCTGGATGCCGAGCGCGAGCAGACGGCCAATCAGACGGCTGAGCTGCAGACGCGTCTGTCTGCAGAGGAGCAGAAGGACGAGGAGCGAGCGAGGGAACTGATCTCGCTCAAACAGAGACTCGCCGACACAGAAACTAGCAGAAGCTGTCTTCAGAAGGAGGTGAGGTCTCTACACTCACAGAGATTTAGATCATGATAAAGATGTCTCACTCTGTCTCTCTCTCTCTAGCTGTCTGCCCTGCAGAGGCGTCTGGGCGAGAGCGAGTTGTGTTGGCGCAGCCGGGAGCGGGAGTTGACGTCCCAGCTGCAGGAAGCTCGCGGCTGTGAGAAGAAGCTCCAGGACGAGGCGCGAAACCTCTCTGTTCGCGCTCAGGCGACCTCTGACACGTCTGCGCAGATGCAGCTGGAGCTGAGTGAGGCGCAGGGCCGTCTGGCTGCCACGGAGGCGGAGCTATCGCGTGCGGAGGCGGGCCGCAGGGATCTGGAGTTCAGGCTGTGCAGTCTGCAGTCAGCGCTCACGCGGACCCTGGGCATCGGGGCCAGTGGGCGGAGCAGCAGCAGGGGGCGGAGCCCGGCAGGCTCCTCCCCTTCCTCTCTGACCTCAGGGATGATGTCTCGCCACAGGAGCGTGTCTCCGCTGCACTTCTCGCTGTCGCCACCCAAAGGTCAGATTCGTTTTTTGAAGAAATGTGTGGAGTGTTAGTTCTCCTTCATCTCAATGCTTCCTCTGCTCTCGGTCAGATGTGGCAGGTAATGTCACTCCTGATAACACCATCGTGCTGCGGCCACTGTCTCCAGAGAGGGCCGACGCCCCGCTGCCCATCGCCCTGCCTGAGCTGGACCCGGAAACCCTGCGCAGCGGCCTCAGAGACTTCCTGCAGGAGCTGCGAGAGGCGCAGAGAGAACGAGTAATGACACTACTTTAGTCACACTCGACCGATAACCAGAACTATTATGACAACTGGAACTATTACGACAACTATAACTATTACGACAACTGGAACTATTACGACAACTATAACTATTACGACAATTATAACTATTGCAACAACTACAACTATTGCGAAAACTAAAACTATTACAACATTTATAACAATTGCGACAACTATAACTATTACAACAACTATAACTATTGCGACAACTAGAACATTACGACAACTATAACTATTATGACAACTGGAACTATTACGACAACTATAACTATTATGACAACTGGAACTATTACGACAACTATAACTATTACGACAATTATAACTATTGCAACAACTACAACTATTGCGAAAACTAAAACTATTACAACATTTATAACAATTGCGACAACTATAACTATTACAACAACTATAACTATTGCGACAACTAGAACATTACGACAACTATAACTATTACTATAACTATTACGACAACTATAACTATTACGACAACTGGAACTATTGCGAAAACTAAAACTATTACAACATTTATAACATTGCGACAACTAGAACTATTACAACAACTAGAACTATTACGACAACTAGAACTATTGCGACAACTAGAGCTATTACGATAACTAGAACTATTACGATAACTAGAACTGTTACGACAACTAGAACTATTGCAACAACTGGAACTATTGCGACAACGATAACTTTTACGACAACTTGAACTATTGCGACAACTAGCACTATTACGATAACTATAACTATTGCCACAACTATAACTATTAAGACAACTATAACTATTACGACAACTATAACTATTGCGACAACTAGAGCTATTACGACATTTATAACATTGCGACAACTATAACTATTGCGACAACTAGAGCTATTACGACAACTATAACTATTGCGACAACTATAACTATTACGACAACTATAACTATTGCGACAACTATAACGACAACTATTACAATAACTAGAACTATTACGACACACAAGAACGATAACTAGAACTATTATTATTACGATAAATATAACAACTATAAATATTGCAATAACACTGTAAAGTCTCATTGGTCTAAAATCCTGCTTCACTGAACATTAACATCAAATATCTTCTGATTGGCTGATCGTGTGGACATGAGAACACGTTGTTATTATATGTGCTTTATGTGTGTAGGACGAGGCGCGGGGTCAACTGGGGTCACTAGAGAGGGAATTAGAGGAAATGACCGGCGAGAGAGACTCCGCCCACCAGAGCCTCATTCAGCTACACAACACACTACAGGAGTGCCAGGAGGGTAAGCACATCTAATGTGGCGTTCACACCGGACGCGAATGACACTAATAAATCCCGCTATTCGCGTGAAGTTGGACGCTTGAACATTTTGAGTTTACTCGCTTCATTCGCGCGAGACATTCACTTCACAACAGATGCGAATTCGCCTCATGGGCGGGGCTTCTGCCAGCGGCTCGTCTCGGTGAGAAATGGCTGACATGGGCTGTGTTCACACGTCTTTTTTGTTCAAATCTACTGTTAATGTGTGACAAAACGTAGTTTTAAGAGTTTTTCAGGTGATAATGTAGTTGTTTAAAGCTCAAATCTGTGGTTTCTAAAGAGAGCTCCTCTCTGAACATGTGATCTGGTGTGTGTGGAGCTGAACATGTGATCTGGTGTGTGTGGAGTTGAACATGTGATCTGGTGTGTGTGGAGTTGAACATGTGATCTGGTGTGTGTGTGTGTGGAGTTGAACATGTGATCTGGTGTGTGTGGAGCTGAACATGTGATCTGGTGTGTGGAGCTGAACATGTGATCTGGTGTGTGTGGAGTTGAACATGTGATCTGGTGTGTGTGGAGCTGAACATGTGATCTGGTGTGTGTGGAGTTGAACATGTGATCTGGTGTGTGTGGAGTTGAACATGTGATCTGGTGTGTGTGGAGTTGAACATGTGATCTGGTGTGTGTGTGTGTGGAGTTGAACATGTGATCTGGTGTGTGGAGTTGAACATGTGATCTGGTGTGTGTGGAGTTGAACATGTGATCTGGTGTGTGTGTGTGTGGAGTTGAACATGTGATCTGGTGTGTGTGGAGCTGAACATGTGATCTGGTGTGTGGAGTTGAACATGTGATCTGGTGTGTGTGGAGTTGAACATGTGATCTGGTGTGTGTGTGTGTGGAGTTGAACATGTGATCTGGTGTGTGGAGTTGAACATGTGATCTGGTGTGTGTGGAGTTGAACATGTGATCTGGTGTGTGTGTGTGTGGAGTTGAACATGTGATCTGGTGTGTGTGGAGCTGAACATGTGATCTGGTGTGTGGAGTTGAACATGTGATCTGGTGTGTGTGGAGTTGAACATGTGATCTGGTGTGTGTGGAGTTGAACGTGATCTGGTGTGTGTGGAGTTGAACATGTTATCTGGTGTGTGTGGAGTTGAACATGTGATCTGGTGTGTGTGGAGTTGAACATGTGATCTGGTGTGTGTGGAGTTGAACATGTGATCTGGTGTGTGTGGAGTTGAACATGTGATCTGGTGTGTGTGGAGTTGAACATGTGATCTGGTGTGTGTGGAGTTGAACATGTGATCTGGTGTGTGTGTGTGGAGTTGAACATGTGATCTGGTGTGTGTGGAGTTGAACATGTGATCTGGTGTGTGTGGAGTTGAACATGTGATCTGGTGTGTGTGGAGTTGAACATGTGATCTGGTGTGTGTGGAGCTGAACATGTGATCTGGTGTGTGTGGAGTTGAACATGTGATCTGGTGTGTGTGTGTGGAGTTGAACATGTGATCTGGTGTGTGTGGAGTTGAACATGTGATCTGGTGTGTGTGTGTGTGTGGAGTTGAACATGTGATCTGGTGTGTGTGGAGCTGAACATGTGATCTGGTGTGTGTGGAGCTGAACATGTGATCTGGTGTGTGTGGAGCTGAACATGTGATCTGGTGTGTGTGGAGTTGAACGTGATCTGGTGTGTGTGGAGTTGAACATGTGATCTGGTGTGTGTGGAGTTGAACATGTGATCTGGTGTGTGTGGAGTTGAACATGTGATCTGGTGTGTGTGGAGTTGAACATGTGATCTGGTGTGTGTGGAGTTGAACATGTGATCTGGTGTGTGTGGAGCTGAACATGTGATCTGGTGTGTGTGGAGTTGAACATGTGTTCTGGTGTGTGTGGAGCTGAACATGTGATCTGGTGTGTGTGGAGTTGAACATGTGATCTGGTGTGTGTGGAACATGTGATCTGGTGTGTGTGGAGTTGAACACGTGATCTGGTGTGAGTGGAGTTGAACATGTGATCTGGTGTGAGTGGAGTTAAACATGTGATCTGGTGTGAGTGGAGCTGAACATGTGATCTGGTGTGTGTGGAGCTGAACATGTGATCTGCTGTGTGTGGAGCTGAACATGTGATCTGGTGTGTGTGGAGTTGAACATGTGATCTGGTGTGTGTGGAGTTGAACATGTGATCTGGTGTGTGTGGAGTTGAACATGTGATCTGGTGTGTGTGGAGCTGAACATGTGATCTGGTGTGTGTGGAGTTGAACATGTGATCTGGTGTGTGTGGAGCTGAACATGTGATCTGGTGTGAGTGGAGCTGAACATGTGATCTGGTGTGTGTGGAGCTGAACATGTGATCTGCTGTGTGTGGAGTTGAACATGTGATCTGGTGTGTGTGGAGTTGAACATGTGATCTGGTGTGTGTGGAGTTGAACATGTGATCTGGTGTGTGTGGAGTTGAACATGTGATCTGGTGTGTGTGGAGTTGAACATGTGATCTGGTGTGTGTGGAGCTGAACATGTGATCTGGTGTGTGTGGAGTTGAACACGTGATCTGGTGTGTGTGGAGTTGAACATGTGATCTGGTGTGTGTGGAGTTGAACATGTGATCTGGTGTGTGTGGAGCTGAACATGTGATCTGGTGTGTGTGGAGTTGAACATGTGATCTGGTGTGTGTGGAGTTGAACATGTGATCTGGTGTGTGTGGAGTTGAACATGTGATCTGGTGTGTGTGGAGTTGAACATGTGATCTGGTGTGTGTGGAGTTGAACATGTGATCTGGTGTGTGTGGAGTTGAACATGTGATCTGGTGTGTGTGGAGTTGAACATGTGATCTGGTGTGTGTGGAGCTGAACATGTGATCTGGTGTGTGTGGAGTTGAACATGTGATCTGGTGTGTGTGGAGTTGAACATGTGATCTGGTGTGTGTGGAGTTGAACATGTGATCTGGTGTGTGTGGAGCTGAACATGTGATCTGGTGTGTGTGGAGCTGAACATGTGATCTGGTGTGTGTGGAGTTGAACATGTGATCTGGTGTGTGTGGAGTTGAACATGTGATCTGGTGTGTGTGGAGCTGAACATGTGATCTGGTGTGTGTGGAGTTGAACATGTGATCTGGTGTGTGTGGAGTTGAACATGTGATCTGGTGTGTGTGGAGCTGAACATGTGATCTGGTGTGTGTGGAGCTGAACATGTGATCTGGTGTGTGTGGAGTTGAACATGTGATCTGGTGTGTGTGGAGTTGAACATGTGATCTGGTGTGTGTGGAGTTGAACATGTGATCTGGTGTGTGTGGAGTTGAACATGTGATCTGGTGTGTGTGGAGTTGAACATGTGATCTGGTGTGTGTGGAGTTGAACATGTGATCTGGTGTGTGTGGAGTTGAACATGTGATCTGGTGTGTGTGGAGCTGAACATGTGATCTGGTGTGTGTGGAGTTGAACATGTGATCTGGTGTGTGTGGAGTTGAACATGTGATCTGGTGTGTGTGGAGTTGAACATGTGATCTGGTGTGTGTGGAGCTGAACATGTGATCTGGTGTGTGTGGAGCTGAACATGTGATCTGGTGTGTGTGGAGTTGAACATGTGATCTGGTGTGTGTGGAGTTGAACATGTGATCTGGTGTGTGTGGAGCTGAACATGTGATCTGGTGTGTGTGGAGTTGAACATGTGATCTGGTGTGTGTGGAGCTGAACATGTGATCTGGTGTGTGTGGAGTTGAACATGTGATCTGGTGTGTGTGGAGTTGAACATGTGATCTGGTGTGTGTGGAGTTGAACATGTGATCTGGTGTGTGTGGAGTTGAACATGTGATCTGGTGTGTGTGGAGCTGAACATGTGATCTGGTGTGTGTGGAGTTGAACATGTGATCTGGTGTGTGTGGAGCTGAACATGTGATCTGGTGTGTGTGGAGTTGAACATGTGATCTGGTGTGTGTGGAGTTGAACATGTGATCTGGTGTGTGTGGAGCTGAACATGTGATCTGGTGTGTGTGGAGTTGAACATGTGATCTGGTGTGTGTGGAGTTGAACATGTGATCTGGTGTGTGTGGAGCTGAACATGTGATCTGGTGTGTGTGGAGCTGAACATGTGATCTGGTGTGTGTGGAGTTGAACATGTGATCTGGTGTGTGTGGAGTTGAACATGTGATCTGGTGTGTGTGGAGCTGAACATGTGATCTGGTGTGTGTGGAGTTGAACATGTGATCTGGTGTGTGTGGAGCTGAACATGTGATCTGGTGTGTGTGGAGTTGAACATGTGATCTGGTGTGTGTGGAGTTGAACATGTGATCTGGTGTGTGTGGAGTTGAACATGTGATCTGGTGTGTGTGGAGTTGAACATGTGATCTGGTGTGTGTGGAGTTGAACATGTGATCTGGTGTGTGTGGAGTTGAACATGTGATCTGGTGTGTGTGGAGTTGTGAGCTCCAGTGGATCAGGCGCTCAGCGCTCATTAACCCCGGCGAGAGCAGCCTTTCCTCGGCCAGTCCTTCAGCCGCTGGCTCTGGTGTCTCTGTGGCGTCTCCAGCTATAATTCGTCTTTTAACGGGCGATCTTTGCTCTCATGGATCTCTCATTTGTTCCCTGGCGAATCGTTTAGGCTGAGGGAAAAGAGAAGTTTCATTACTTTTTTATTTTTAGGCTGTTTAACTTTACATTAGCGTTGTAGCCGACTAGCGCTGACTCTGAGTGTTTGACTGAATTGTTTGCTTTATTTCATGTGTAGCTTATTATACCTTTGACTTATACTTTTGTATTATTGATCATAAACTTGCATTTAACAAAAAGAGACTGGGTTGTGTTTCATGTCATTTAATGTTATCACAGTGATAATCATATTGTCTGAACCAGATATTAATATACAGATTATCTCCTCATTGTTGTCACTACTAGAGCAGCTCCTGATTGGTTAACGCGGCATTAACGCCAAAGTTCAGATTTTTCAACTCGGGCGATTCGCACCATTTGCGCGAATCACGCTGCAGAATGTCTATTCGCGTCTTTGCATTGACTTAACATGTAAATCACTTGCGTGAATCGCATCATTCGCGTCCGGTGTGAATGCACCATAACGCCCATCGTTTGTTTTCATATCAAGAGAACCGTAATGATGAACTGTTCTCACAAACGGAGGTTCTGTCAGATTGAGCTGATTTCTGGAGTTGTGTGTAGATAAGCGTGCCGTTGAAGGAAAGCTGTCGTCGGCTCAAGCTCTGCTGCATCAGCAGGACGAGTCCCTGCGGAGAGGAGAGCGAGAGCGGCGAGCGCTAGCCGAGCGGATCAAAGAGCTGGAGAGACTCGCCCTCAACACCGAGGCTGAGCTCAAGCGTGTGGAGGTCAGAAGCCGCTCGTGTCTTATGTGAGCTAAAGTAACATGCTTTAGGATAGACTGTGAGTAACTCCGCCCATCGCCCCCTGCAGGAGCAGTGCAGTAAGCTGCGCGCGGGCGAGGCGCGCTTGGAGGCGGAGCGGCGCCGGCTGCGCGAGGCTCTGGAGGCGGCCGAGGGCCGGGGCACACGGGTGGAGCTGGGGAGGCGGAGTCTCGAGGGAGAGCTGCAGAGACTGAGACTGGGTCTGGCCGAGAGAGAGATGGAGATCCAGACGGCTCACGAGCGGCACGAGAGCGCCGCCAAACAGGTACCCAACTCACATCACCACAGTCTTGGTTAAATTGTTATAAGCCGTGAACCAAACCAACCAGCTCACAACATTACAAATATTTGTAAATCGAAAGACTGCGAACTTAACGATGATCGCTAACGCTCTGGCGCGCTCCAGGTGGCAGAGGGCGAATCCCGCGCCTCGTCTCTTCAGCGGGAGCTGGACAGACTGACGGCGCTGCTGTCGAAAGCTCAGGACGGAGAGAGCGTTCAGAAAGAGCGAGTGCTCGCGCTCTCCCAGAGTCTGCAGGAAGCCACAGCCGCCCACAGCGCCACCCAGGGACGTCTCGCGGCGCTGCAGAAAACACTGGGACAGGCGGAGGCCGAGCGCAGGCAGCTGCAGGTGAGCGCACAGATCCACGGCCGAGAGAGAGGCGCGGCAGCAGAAATCATGTGTGTGGTGTCTCGTGTCTGTCAGGAGCGCGTGGATGGACTCCGAGCCTCCGTGTCGGAGGGGAAGCGAAGCATTGGCGGACTGCAGGCGGAGCTCAGCCAGAGTCAGCTGCGCAGATCAGAGCTGGAGGCGGAGCTGCACAACACGCAGGAGGTGAGGGACGGACATTTCCCTTCACAGCAGTGGAGCTTTAGACATCCGTGCACCAAACACAAGCATTTTATGTTTTAAAAAAACGTAAATGTGAAAATGAAAATGTGAGAATAACGTAAAATAACGTATTTGAACTTGTATCAGGGCACCGCCAAAGGCTAGAGATGAAAACGCAACACAAGAAAAATAACTAGAACTATTACGACAACTGGAACTATTGCGACAACTGGAACTATTGCGACAACTAGAATTATTACGACAACTAGAATTATTACGACAACTAGAACTATTGCGACAACTAGAACTATTGCGACAACTAGAATTATTACGACAACTAGAACTATTACGACAACTGGAACTATTGCGACAACTAGAATTATTACGACAACTAGAATTATTACGACAACTAGAACTATTGCGACAACTAGAACTATTGCGACAACTAGAATTATTACGACAACTAGAACTATTACGACAACTAGAATTATTACGACAACACGA
Source organism: Romanogobio albipinnatus (assembly GCA_023566225.1). NCBI lineage: Eukaryota > Metazoa > Chordata > Actinopteri > Cypriniformes > Gobionidae > Romanogobio > Romanogobio albipinnatus. The sequence goes on from CM042263.1 coordinate 38,839,014, forward strand.
AAACTAGAACTATTGCGACAACTAGAACTATTACGACAACCAGAACTATTACGACAACCAGAACTATTACGACAACCAGAACTATTACGTCAACTACGACTATTACGACAACTAGAACTATTACGACAACTAGAACTATTACGACAACTGGAACTATTGCGACAACTAGAATTATTACGACAACTAGAATTATTACGACAACTAGAACTATTGCGACAACTAGAACTATTGCGACAACTAGAATTATTACGACAACTAGAACTATTACGACAACTAGAATTATTACGACAACACGAAAACTAGAACTATTGCGACAACTAGAACTATTACGACAACCAGAACTATTACGACAACCAGAACTATTACGACAACCAGAACTATTACGTCAACTACGACTATTACGACAACTAGAACTATTACGACTATTACGACAACCAGAACTATTACGTCAACTACGACTATTACGACAACTAGAACTATTACGACTATTACGACAACCAGAACTATTAAGACAACTAGAACTATTACAACTATTATGACAACTAGAACTATTACGACAACTAGAACTATTACGACAACTAGAACTATTACGACAACTAGAACTATTATGACAACTAGAACTATTACGACAACTAGAACTATTACGACAACTAGAACTATTATGACAACTAGAACTATTACGACACAAACTATTACGATAACTGGATCTATTACGATAAATAGAACTATTACGACATTCAGAACTATTATGACAACTAGAGCTATTACGACAACTAGAACTATTACGATAACTAGAACTATTACGATAACTAGAACTATTACGACATTCAGAACTATTATGACAACTAGAGCTATTACGACAACTAGAACTATTACGATACAACTGGTTACATCAGTGTGAATGCAGAGTGTTCTAAGCTGAAGAGGTCTGACTGCACTTTGAATAGCAGAGCTGAAGTGGTGTGAGATCGATTCTTTTAAAGCGTGGTGTGAACACGTGCTCACGCAGGCTCTGCGGCAGAGGTGCGACGGCCTGACCGAGGCCCAGCGAGGTCTGCAGGCTGCGCACACGGAGCGAGCGTCTGCAGAGGAGCGTCTGCGCAGCCTGCAGAGAGCCGTGGCCTTACTGGAGACCGAGAAGAGAGATGCCGAGAGACAGGCCGTGCGGCTGGAGAAGGACAAGGCGGCGCTGAGACACACTCTGGATAAGGTGAGGGGGAGAGGAGGCGATGCAGGAGGGACTGCAGCGGCTTCTGTTGACGGCCTGTTTGGGTCCCTCAGGTGGAGCGTCAGAAGCTGAAGACGGAGGAGAGCAGCATGCGCCTGTGTGCGGAGAGAGGCCGCCTGGACCGCTCGCTCAACACGGTGGAGCAGGAGCTGCAGGACGCGCAGAGACAGATCGTGCTGCTGCAGGTAACACCCAACAATAATCAATCATTATTAATAACATCCGTAATGTCTCAGAAATACACACTTCAGCAGAAACAGCCTCACTTTTACAGGTCTGACTGTATAGTGCCATACGTTTGACCACAGGTAAAGCCACACATAGCACCTCATTACCATGGTAAAAATGTATTAAATGGATTCTTTGGTATTTGTTATGAAAAACAGTTGCCTAAAGATATTAAGTATGAATGCACAAAAACTGGTATATCATAATAACAAAAATACTGTAATTATATTCCATTAGTTCTTTAATACATGTCTATGTTAAAAATACAATTCTATTTAAATATCCTGCGTTTCTGCCACGAAACCATGGTTACAGTTAGTAATAACTATAACAATTACTATAATAGTGTTCACACCAGCGGACGATAACTATAACGATAACTATAATAGTGTTCACACCAGCTGACGATAACTATAATAGTGTTCACACCAGCTGACGATAACTATAACGATAACTATATTAGTGTCCACACCAGCTGACGATAACTATAACGATAACTATATTAGTGTCCACACCAGCTGACGATAACTATAACGATAACTATAATAGTGTTCACACCAGCTGACGATAACTATAACGATAACTATATTAGTGTCCACACCAGCTGACGATAACTATAACGATAACTATATTAGTGTCCACACCAGCTGACGATAACTATAACGATAACTATATTAGTGTCCACACCAGCTGATGATAACGATAACTATATTAGTGTCCACACCAGCGGACGATAACTATAACGATAACTATATTAGTGTCCACACCAGCTGACGATAACTATAACGATAACTATATTAGTGTCCACACCAGCTGATGATAACGATAACTATATTAGTGTCCACACCAGCGGACGATAACTATAACGATAACTATAATAGTGCTCACACCAGCTGACGATAACTATAATAGTGTTCACACCAGCTGACGATAACTATAACAATAACTATATTAGTGTCCACACCAGCTGACGATAACTATAACGATAACTATATTAGTGTCCACACCAGCTGACGATAACTATAACGATAACTATATTAGTGTTCACACCAGCTGACGATAACTATAACGATAACTATATTAGTGTCCACACCAGCTGATGATAACTATAACGATAACTATATTAGTGTCCACACCAGCTGACGATAACTATAATAGTGTTCACACCAGCTGACGATAACTATAACAATAACTATATTAGTGTCAACACCAGCTGACGATAACTATAACGATAACTATATTAGTGTCCACACCAGCTGACGATAACTATAACGATAACTATATTAGTGTTCACACCAGCTGACGATAACTATAACGATAACTATATTAGTGTCCACACCAGCTGACGATAACTATAACGATAACTATAATAGTGTTCACACCAGCTGACGATAACTATAACGATAACTATATTAGTGTCCACACCAGCTGACGATAACTATAACGATAACTATATTAGTGTCCACACCAGCTGACGATAACTATAACGATAACTATATTAGTGTCCACACCAGCTGATGATAACTATAACGATAACTATATTAGTGTCCACACCAGCTGATGATAACTATTACGATAACTATATTAGTGTCCACACCAGCGGACGATAACTATAACGATAACTATATTAGTGTCCACACCAGCTGACGATAACTATAACGATAACTATATTAGTGTCCACACCAGCTGACGATAACTATAACGATAACTATATTAGTGTCCACACCAGCTGACAATAACTATAACGATAACTAGATTAGTGTCCACACCAGCTGACGATAACTATAACGATAACTATATTAGTGTCCACACCAGCTGAAAATAACTATAACGATAACTAGATTAGTGTCCACACCAGCTGACGATAACTATAACGATAACTATATTAGTGTCCACACCAGCTGATGATAACTATAACGATAACTATATTAGTGTTCACACCAGCTGACGATAACTATAACGATAACTATATTAGTGTCCACACCAGCTGACGATAACTATAACGATAACTATATTAGTGTCCACACCAGCTGATGATAACTAAAACGATAACTATATTAGTGTCCACACCAGCTGACGATAACGATAACTATATTAGTGTCCACACCAGCTGACGATAACTATAACGATAACTATATTAGTGTCCACACCAGCTGACGATAACTATAACGATAACTATATTATTGTCCACACCAGCTGATGATAACTATAACGATAACTATATTAGTGTCCACACCAGCTGACGATAACTATAACGATAACTATATTAGTGTCCACACCAGCTGATGATAACTATAACGATAACTATATTAGTGTTCACACCAGCTGATGATAACTATAACGATAACTATATTAGTGTCCACACCAGCTGACGATAACTATAACGATAACTATATTAGTGTCCATACCAGCGGACGATAACTATAACGATAACTATATTAGTGTTCACACCAGCGGACGATAACTATAACGATAACTATATTAGTGTTCACACCAGCGGACGATAACTATAACGATAACTATATTGGCATCCTCACCAGCGGACGATAACTATAACGATAACTATATTGGCATCCACACCAGCTGACGATAACTATAACGATAACTATATTGGCATCCACACCAGCGGACGATAACTATAACGATAACTATATTGGCATCCTCACCAGCGGACGATAACTATATTGGCATCCACACCAGCTGACGATAACTATAACGATAACTATATTAGTGTTCACACCAGCGGACGATAACTATAACGATAACTATATTGGCATCCTCACCAGCGGACGATAACTATAACGATAACTATATTGGCATCCACACCAGCTGACGATAACTATAACGATTATTATATTAGCCTCCACACCAGCGGACGATAACTATAACGATAACTATATTAGTGTCCACACCAGCTGACGTTAACTATAACGATAACTATATTAGTGTCCACACCAGCTGACGTTAACTATAACGATAACTATATTAGTGTTCACACCAGCGGACGATAACTATAACGATAACTATATTAGTGTCCACACCAGCTGACGTTAACTATAACGATAACTATATTAGTGTCCACACCAGCTGACGTTAACTATAACGATAACTATATTAGTGTCCACACCAGCTGACGTTAACTATAACGATAACTATATTAGCCTCCACACCAGCGGACGATAACTATAACGATAACTATATTAGTGTTCACACCAGCTGACGATAACTATAACGATAACTATATTGGCATCAGTCGCGGTCTGGAGACACTAATGACGTGTTGATGCGCAGGATTAATGCTGTGAAGTGTGTGTGTGGTGTTTTCATGGCTGTGCTTGTAAGGAAGAGTTGTGCGGCGTGAAACCGAAGATTGCGCTGTGTCTGGTGAGTAAGAGCAGGTTGTGTTTGTGTGGTTTGTGCTTTGTAGAAACGCACTTGTCATGGTGTGGGGGTTGCTATGGTTTCTGCTGTTGCTATGGTTACAGTGGTAGTTCTCTGGTAGATGTTTTGTGTGTGTGTGTGGTGTTTCATCCGTGTTGTGTGTTTCAGACTCAGCTGGCCGAGCTGGAGCAGAGTCACAGCGCCAGCGAGCAGTCGGCCCGTGTGCGTGAGGACGTCCAGCGCGAGGCCGAGAGGCTGCGGGTCAGTCAGCGAGAGGCCGAGCGGACACTGGCCGCGCGCGAGAGAGCCCACAGGCAGCGCGTCAAGGGCCTGGAGGAGCAGGTGTCCACGCTGAAGGAGCAGCTGCAGCACGAGATCCGCCGCAGGACGCCCTCGCTGACCACCAGCACGCCGTGATCCACAGTGGGCAGTCTGCGGTTCCCTCAGATATAACCTGAAGACCGGTGCACACGAGGACTGTAACCATGGGCATCGGAACCGGTGTGTGGGCGGGACAAGACACACCCACTTTTTAAGACCAATGATACTGGACACACCCACTGTTACCGTCTCTAATCACCCCTAACCGATAAACAAATTATTATTAAACACACGTTAGATGCTTTATTTCAACTTTTCGAATATTTTATTGAAAATAAATGCCTGGGATGGGAAAGAGAGAAGAGCGAGTTCAGCAGAAGGCGATTCAAACTCAGCCATGAGCCTGACGCCTACACTAACCAGTCCTTCCAGAAAAATGCGGCTTTTTCTGTGATTGTTGCGGCAAAAATCCTTGATTATGCGGCACGTTTTCTTAAAAAATGCGATGGAAAATTCTGGATATTTATGCTATTTTATGCAATAAAACTTGCAAAAACTGTGGTTTGATGAAAAAGAGAAAAAAAGCGAATATTTTTAATTGAATATTTAAGTTCTCATCTTGTTTTATTGAAGACCTTAATAAACACATGGCTCAATTTGGACCGATTTAAAAACACAGCATCATGAAGCTTTGAAGCGTTATGAATCAGTGAGTCGATTCATGATTCGGATTGCGTGTCAAACTGCTGAAATACGTGACTTTGCGATCCAAACCGCTGAATCGACTCACTGATTCATAACTCTCCAAACTGCTGAATCGACTCACTGATTCATAACGCTCCAAACCGCTGAATCGACTCACTTGATTCATAACGCTCCAAACCGCTGAATCGACTCACTGATTCATAACGCTCTGAACCGCTGAATCGACTCACTGATTCATAACGCTTCAAACCGCTGAATCAACTCACTGATTCATAACGCTCCAAACCGCTGAATCGACTCACTGATTCATAACGCTCCAAACCGCTGAATCGACTCACTGATTCATAACGCTCTGAACCGCTGAATCGACTCACTGATTCATAACGCTTCAAACCGCTGAATCAACTCACTGATTCATAACGCTCCAAACCGCTGAATCAACTCACTGATTCATAACGCTCTGAACCGCTGAATCGACTCACTGATTCATAACGCTCCAAACCGCTGAATCGACTCACTGATTCATAACGCTTCAAACTGCTGAATCAACTCACTGATTCATAACGCTCCAAACCGCTGAATCGACTCACTGATTCATAACGCTCCAAACAGCTGAATCAACTCACTGATTCATAACGCTCCAAACCGCTGAATCGACTCACTGATTCATAACGCTTTAAACCGCTGAATCGACTCACTGATTCATAACGCTTCAAACCGCTGAATCGACTCACTAATTCATAACGCTTCAAACCGCTGAATCGACTCACTGATTCATAACGCTTCAAACCGCTGAATCGACTCACTATTTCATAACGCTCCAAACCACTGAATCGACTCACTGATTCACAACGCTCCGAACCGCTGAATCGACTCACTGATTCATAACGCTGTGAACCGCTGAATCGACTCACTGAATCGACTCACTGATTCGTAACGCTGTGAACCGCTGAATCGACTCACTGAATCGATTCACTGATTCATAACGCTGTGAACCGCTGAATCGACTCACTGATTCATAACGCTGTGAACCGCTGAATCGACTCACTGATTCATAACGCTGTGAACCGCTGAATCGACTCACTGAATCGACTCACTGATTCATAACGCTGTGAACCGCTGAATCGACTCACTGAATCGACTCACTGATTCATAACGCTGTGAACCGCTGAATCGACTCACTGAATCGACTCACTGATTCATAACGCTCTGAACCGCTGAATGGACTCACTGAATGGACTCACTGATTCATAACGCTCTGAACCGCTGAATGGACTCACTGAATGGACTCACTGATTCATAACGCTCTTGTGTGAAGTAAACGAACATTTGTCAACTTTATGCTAATATATATGTGTGACTTTTTTGCAACGAAAATGAGGGGATTATGAAATCATGCTAGCCCCGCATATTTTGCACGCGGAAATCGGCAATTAATGCGGCGAAAGTGCGGCGTATTTGAAAAAATGCGGCCCCCGCATAAATATGCGGACTTTGGCTGATTATGCGTTAAATCACGCGATCGCATAATCACGTTTTTCTGGAGGGACTGATAATGCCACTGTTTACAACTCGACCTCACCCACGTTTCTTTTGCTTCTGACGCCAATGACTATAACGATAAAGATAAAGTTTTTAAAATAAATTCTAATTGTAACGAGTTCACATCACAACAATAACGATAAAGGCACAGAGAAACGATATCAGAACGATGTTTTCCAGCTGATGAACAATAAAAACATTGACAGCCAATCAGAATCCATCCTGCTTTAAAGAGCTCCCGCTAATAACATGAATTATGTTTATAGTTATCGTTCTTGGGGTGAACTGGGCCTTTAGGCATATGGATTCTTTGTTTTTTGAAAGGGTGAATCTCTTGAAACCTGTCAGGAAATGTCATATTTACCCCAAAACTATAACTTTAAAAATTGTATTTCGCTTAAAGAAAATTAAGCCTATTTTAGGACCAAGATTTGTTCGATTGTGACACTATTATAGTGACAATCATCAGATTTTATTCTCATAATTCTCGACTGTAATGCAAAAGAGTTATTTTCTAGAGATATTTTCATGAGGTGAATATATTACTGCCTGTGAAGCGCTCACATCCCCTGAACTCAACACAAATACTGGAATATTTTACTGGAATATTTATGGTTTATGTCAACGAGGATCGGGGAAGTTAGGGTTAGGGTTAATATCCGCGAGAACCGATATTTTTTAATAACGCAAACATGTTTTATCGTTTGTAATTAATTTGCTATGTTTACCTCAACTGATGTCGACGGGTCAGTTTTGTTGATCAGTGATGAAATCTGCATAATTAATGTTGATCTGAAGAGTCGTCGTGTCCAGTTTCACTCAGAGATTAATTTGTCATAATAATTCGAAAACGCAATGCCAAAAATGTCGCTTTAACGTCTCAGAAGCCCGTTAGCGCTCGACTCCGGCAGCGCGTGAACACTAACGGACTCTGACAGGAATGGCGCGAATTCCTGAGGTGAGACGCGTTATCATTTCAATAATTATATTAATAGGCTACATCTGAAGGTCTTCTCGCTGATCGTAATGTACGTCCCCGTCCTTCAGGTCTTCACGGATCGCGTTAATGGCCAATCGCGGGAAGTTACTCAGAAAATGGCATTTTAACTGATCGTTTACTCCTCTCAGTCTTTGTTTATGTGTGAAATAAATGTATTTTTGTGTTGCTAGAATGTTTTTATACACATTAAAATGACTTGAAATGTTAAGCTTTGTCTATTCATTAACACACACACGTTCTGCATGGATGCTGTTTACAGTACAGAAATGTTTATTAGTGAATTGCAACACTGTG
>CM042263.1:38862712-38872712 GCA_023566225.1 Romanogobio albipinnatus
GAGTGTGTGAGGCGAGTGTGTGAGGCGCGTGAGGTGAGTGTGTGTGGCGCATGAGGTGAGTGTGTGAGGCGAGTGTGTGAGGCGAGTGTGTGTGGCGCATGAGGTGAGTGTGTGAGGCGAGTGTGTGAGGCAAGTGAGGTGAGTGTGTGAGGCGAGTGTGTGTGGCGCATGAGGTGAGTGTGTGTGGCGCATGAGGTGAGTGTGTGAGGTGAGTGTGTGAGGCGAGTGAGGTGAGTGTGTGAGGCGAGTGAGGTGAGTGTGTGAGGCGAGTGAGGTGAGTGTGTGAGGCGAGTGTGTGTGGCGCGTGAGGTGAGTGTGTGAGGCGAGTGTGTGAGGCGAGTGTGTGAGGCGAGTGAGGTGAGTGTGTGAGGCGAGTGAGGTGAGTGTGTGAGGCGAGTGAGGTGAGTGTGTGAGGCGCGTGAGGTGAGTGTGTGAGGCGAGTGAGGTGAGTGTGTGAGGTGAGTGTGTGAGGTGAGTGTGTGAGGTGAGTGTGTGAGGCGAGTGAGGTGAGTGTGTGAGGCGAGTGTGTGAGGCGCGTGAGGTGAGTGTGTGAGGTGAGTGAGGTGAGTGTGTGAGGCGCGTGAGGTGAGTGTGTGAGGTGAGTGTGTGTGGCACGAGGTGAGTGTGTGTGGCGCATGAGGTGAGTGTGTGAGGTGAGTGTGTGAGGCACGTGAGGTGAGTGAGGTGAGTGTGTGTGGCACGAGGTGAGTGTGTGTGGCGCATGAGGTGAGTGTGTGAGGTGAGTGTGTGTGGCGCATGAGGTGAGTGTGTGTGGCGCATGAGGTGAGTGTGTGTGGCGCATGAGGAGAGTGTGTGAGGCGAGTGTGTGAGGCGCGTGAGGTGAGTGTGTGAGGCGCGTGAGGTGAGTGTGTGAGGCGCGTGAGGTGAGTGTGTGAGGCGCGTGAGGTGAGTGTGTGAGGCGAGTGTGTGAGGCGCGTGAGGTGAGTGTGTGTGGCACATGAGGTGAGTGTGTGAGGCGAGTGTGTGAGGCGAGTGAGGTGAGTGTGTGTGGCGCATGAGATGAGTGTGTGAGGCGAGTGAGGTGAGTGTGTGTGGCGCATGAGGTGAGTGTGTGAGGCGAGTGAGGTGAGTGTGTGTGGCGCATTAGGCGAGTGTGTGAGGCGAGTGTGTGAGGCGAGTGAGGTGAGTGTGTGTGGCACATGAGGTGAGTGTGTGAGGCGAGTGTGTGAGGCGAGTGAGGTGAGTGTGTGTGGCGCATGAGATGAGTGTGTGAGGCGAGTGAGGCGAGTGTGTGTGGCGCGTGAGGCGAGTGTGTGAGGCGCGTGAGGTGAGTGTGTGTGGCACATGAGGTGAGTGTGTGAGGCGAGTGTGTGAGGCGAGTGAGGTGAGTGTGTGTGGCGCATGAGGCGAGTGTGTGAGGTGAGTGTGTGTGGCGCATTAGGCGAGTGTGTGAGGCGAGTGAGGTGAGTGTGTGTGGCGTATGAGGCGAGTGTGTGAGGCGAGTGTGTGAGGCGAGTGAGGTGAGCGTGTGTGGCGCATGAGGCGAGTGTGTGAGGCGAGTGAGGCGAGTGAGGTGAGTGTGTGCGGCGAGTGTGTGAGGCGAGTGAGGTGAGTGTGTGAGGTGAGTGAGGTGAGGCGAGTGAGGTGAGTGTGTGAGGCGAGTGAGGTGAGGCGAGTGAGGTGAGTGTGTGAGGCGAGTGAGGTGAGGCGAGTGAGGTGAGTGTGTGAGGCGAGTGAGGTGAGTGTGTGAGGCGAGTGTGTGAGGCGAGTGAGGTGAGGCGAGTGAGGTGAGTGTGTGTGGCGCATGAGATGAGTGTGTGAGGCGAGTGAGGCGAGTGTGTGTGGCGCGTGAGGCGAGTGTGTGAGGCGCGTGAGGTGAGTGTGTGTGGCACATGAGGTGAGTGTGTGAGGCGAGTGTGTGAGGCGAGTGAGGTGAGTGTGTGTGGCGCATGAGGCGAGTGTGTGAGGTGAGTGTGTGTGGCGCATTAGGCGAGTGTGTGAGGCGAGTGAGGCGAGTGTGTGTGGCGTATGAGGCGAGTGTGTGAGGCGAGTGAGGTGAGCGTGTGTGGCGCATGAGGCGAGTGTGTGAGGCGAGTGAGGTGAGTGTGTGCGGCGAGTGTGTGAGGCGAGTGAGGTGAGGCGAGTGAGGTGAGTGAGGTGAGGCGAGTGAGGTGAGGCGAGTGAGGTGAGGCGAGTGAGGTGAGGCGAGTGAGGTGAGTGTGTGAGGCGCGTGAGGTGAGTGTGTGAGGCGAGTGTGGTGAGGCGAGTGAGGTGAGGCGAGTGAGGTGAGTGTGTGAGGCGCGTGAGGTGAGGCGAGTGAGGTGAGTGTGTGAGGCGAGTGAGGTGAGTGTGTGAGGCGAGTGTGTGAGGCGAGTGAGGTGAGGCGAGTGAGGTGAGGCGAGTGAGGTGAGTGTGTGAGGCGAGTGAGGTGAGGCGAGTGAGGTGAGTGTGTGAGGCGAGTGAGGTGAGTGTGTGAGGCGAGTGAGGTGAGTGTGTGAGGCGAGTGAGGTGAGTGTGTGAGGCACGTGAGGCGAGTGTGTGAGGCGAGTGAGGCGAGTGTGTGAGGCGAGTGAGGTGAGTGTGTGAGGCGAGTGAGGTGAGTGTGTGAGGCGAGTGAGGTGAGTGTGTGAGGCAAGTGAGGCGAGTGAGGTGAGTGTGTGAGGCGAGTGTGTGAGGCACGTGAGGCGTGTGTGTGTGGCGCATGAGGCGAGTGTGTGTGGCGCATGAGGTGAGTGTGTGAGGTGAGTGTGTGAGGCGAGTGTGTGAGGCACGTGAGGCGAGTGTGTGAGGCGAGTGTGTGAGGCACGTGAGGCGAGTGTGTGAGGCACGTGAGGCGAGTGAGGTGAGTGTGTGTGGCGCATGAGGCGAGTGTGTGAGGGGAGTGAATGAGTGAGTGAGTGTGTGAGTGAGTGTGTGAGGCACGTGAGGCGAGTGTGTGAGGCACGTGAGGCGAGTGTGTGAGGCGAGTGAGGTGAGTGTGTGTGGCGCATGAGGTGAGTGTGTGAGGCGAGTGTGTGAGGCGAGTGTGTGAGGCACGTGAGGCGAGTGTGTGAGGCACGTGAGGCGAGTGTGTGAGGCACGTGAGGTGAGTGTGTGAGGCGAGTGTGTGAGGCGAGTGTGTGAGGCACGTGAGGCGAGTGTGTGAGGCGCATGAGGTGAGTGTGTGAGGCGAGTGTGTGAGGCACGTGAGGCGAGTGTGTGAGGCGAGTGAGGTGAGTGTGTGAGGCGCATGAGGTGAGTGTGTGAGACGAGTGTGTGTGGCGCGTGAGGCGAGTGTGTGAGGCGAGTGAGGTGAGTGTGTGAGACGAGTGTGTGTGGCGCGTGAGGCGAGTGTGTGTGGCGCGTGAGGCGAGTGTGTGTGGCGCGTGAGGCGAGTGTGTGAGGCGCGTGAGGCGAGTGTGTGTGGCGCGTGAGGCGAGTGTGTGTGGCGCGTGAGGCGAGTGTGTGTGGCGCGTGAGGCGAGTGTGTGAGGCGAGTGTGTGAGGCGAGTGTGTGAGGCGAGTGAGGTGAGTGTGTGAGGCGAGTGAGGTGAGTGTGTGAGGCGAGTGAGGTGAGTGTGTGAGGCGCGTGAGGTGAGTGTGTGAGGCGAGTGAGGTGAGTGTGTGAGGTGAGTGTGTGAGGTGAGTGTGTGAGGTGAGTGTGTGAGGCGAGTGAGGTGAGTGTGTGAGGCGAGTGTGTGAGGCGAGTGTGTGAGGCGCGTGAGGTGAGTGTGTGAGGTGAGTGAGGTGAGTGTGTGAGGCGCGTGAGGTGAGTGTGTGAGGCGCGTGAGGTGAGTGTGTGAGGCGCGTGAGGTGAGTGTGTGAGGTGAGTGTGTGTGGCACGAGGTGAGTGTGTGTGGCGCATGAGGTGAGTGTGTGAGGTGAGTGTGTGAGGCACGTGAGGCGAGTGTGTGAGGTGAGTGAGGTGAGTGTGTGTGGCACGAGGTGAGTGTGTGTGGCGCATGAGGTGAGTGTGTGAGGTGAGTGTGTGTGGCGCATGAGGTGAGTGTGTGTGGCGCATGAGGTGAGTGTGTGTGGCGCATGAGGAGAGTGTGTGAGGCGAGTGTGTGAGGCGCGTGAGGTGAGTGTGTGAGGCGCGTGAGGTGAGTGTGTGAGGCGCGTGAGGTGAGTGTGTGAGGCGCGTGAGGTGAGTGTGTGAGGCGAGTGTGTGAGGCGCGTGAGGTGAGTGTGTGTGGCGCATGAGGTGAGTGTGTGAGGCGAGTGTGTGAGGCGAGTGTGTGTGGCGCATGAGGTGAGTGTGTGAGGCGAGTGTGTGAGGCAAGTGAGGTGAGTGTGTGAGGCGAGTGTGTGTGGCGCATGAGGTGAGTGTGTGTGGCGCATGAGGTGAGTGTGTGAGGTGAGTGTGTGAGGCGAGTGAGGTGAGTGTGTGAGGCGAGTGAGGTGAGTGTGTGAGGCGAGTGAGGTGAGTGTGTGAGGCGAGTGTGTGTGGCGCGTGAGGTGAGTGTGTGAGGCGAGTGTGTGAGGCGAGTGTGTGAGGCGAGTGAGGTGAGTGTGTGAGGCGAGTGAGGTGAGTGTGTGAGGCGAGTGAGGTGAGTGTGTGAGGCGCGTGAGGTGAGTGTGTGAGGCGAGTGAGGTGAGTGTGTGAGGTGAGTGTGTGAGGTGAGTGTGTGAGGTGAGTGTGTGAGGCGAGTGAGGTGAGTGTGTGAGGCGAGTGTGTGAGGCGCGTGAGGTGAGTGTGTGAGGTGAGTGAGGTGAGTGTGTGAGGCGCGTGAGGTGAGTGTGTGAGGTGAGTGTGTGTGGCACGAGGTGAGTGTGTGTGGCGCATGAGGTGAGTGTGTGAGGTGAGTGTGTGAGGCACGTGAGGTGAGTGAGGTGAGTGTGTGTGGCACGAGGTGAGTGTGTGTGGCGCATGAGGTGAGTGTGTGAGGTGAGTGTGTGTGGCGCATGAGGTGAGTGTGTGTGGCGCATGAGGTGAGTGTGTGTGGCGCATGAGGAGAGTGTGTGAGGCGAGTGTGTGAGGCGCGTGAGGTGAGTGTGTGAGGCGCGTGAGGTGAGTGTGTGAGGCGCGTGAGGTGAGTGTGTGAGGCGCGTGAGGTGAGTGTGTGAGGCGAGTGTGTGAGGCGCGTGAGGTGAGTGTGTGTGGCACATGAGGTGAGTGTGTGAGGCGAGTGTGTGAGGCGAGTGAGGTGAGTGTGTGTGGCGCATGAGATGAGTGTGTGAGGCGAGTGAGGTGAGTGTGTGTGGCGCATGAGGTGAGTGTGTGAGGCGAGTGAGGTGAGTGTGTGTGGCGCATTAGGCGAGTGTGTGAGGCGAGTGTGTGAGGCGAGTGAGGTGAGTGTGTGTGGCACATGAGGTGAGTGTGTGAGGCGAGTGTGTGAGGCGAGTGAGGTGAGTGTGTGTGGCGCATGAGATGAGTGTGTGAGGCGAGTGAGGCGAGTGTGTGTGGCGCGTGAGGCGAGTGTGTGAGGCGCGTGAGGTGAGTGTGTGTGGCACATGAGGTGAGTGTGTGAGGCGAGTGTGTGAGGCGAGTGAGGTGAGTGTGTGTGGCGCATGAGGCGAGTGTGTGAGGTGAGTGTGTGTGGCGCATTAGGCGAGTGTGTGAGGCGAGTGAGGTGAGTGTGTGTGGCGTATGAGGCGAGTGTGTGAGGCGAGTGTGTGAGGCGAGTGAGGTGAGCGTGTGTGGCGCATGAGGCGAGTGTGTGAGGCGAGTGAGGCGAGTGAGGTGAGTGTGTGCGGCGAGTGTGTGAGGCGAGTGAGGTGAGTGTGTGAGGTGAGTGAGGTGAGGCGAGTGAGGTGAGTGTGTGAGGCGAGTGAGGTGAGGCGAGTGAGGTGAGTGTGTGAGGCGAGTGAGGTGAGGCGAGTGAGGTGAGTGTGTGAGGCGAGTGAGGTGAGTGTGTGAGGCGAGTGTGTGAGGCGAGTGAGGTGAGGCGAGTGAGGTGAGTGTGTGTGGCGCATGAGATGAGTGTGTGAGGCGAGTGAGGCGAGTGTGTGTGGCGCGTGAGGCGAGTGTGTGAGGCGCGTGAGGTGAGTGTGTGTGGCACATGAGGTGAGTGTGTGAGGCGAGTGTGTGAGGCGAGTGAGGTGAGTGTGTGTGGCGCATGAGGCGAGTGTGTGAGGTGAGTGTGTGTGGCGCATTAGGCGAGTGTGTGAGGCGAGTGAGGCGAGTGTGTGTGGCGTATGAGGCGAGTGTGTGAGGCGAGTGAGGTGAGCGTGTGTGGCGCATGAGGCGAGTGTGTGAGGCGAGTGAGGTGAGTGTGTGCGGCGAGTGTGTGAGGCGAGTGAGGTGAGGCGAGTGAGGTGAGTGAGGTGAGGCGAGTGAGGTGAGGCGAGTGAGGTGAGGCGAGTGAGGTGAGGCGAGTGAGGTGAGTGTGTGAGGCGCGTGAGGTGAGTGTGTGAGGCGAGTGTGGTGAGGCGAGTGAGGTGAGGCGAGTGAGGTGAGTGTGTGAGGCGCGTGAGGTGAGTGTGTGAGGCGAGTGTGTGAGGCGAGTGAGGTGAGGCGAGTGAGGTGAGGCGAGTGAGGTGAGTGTGTGAGGCGAGTGAGGTGAGGCGAGTGAGGTGAGTGTGTGAGGCGAGTGAGGTGAGTGTGTGAGGCGAGTGAGGTGAGTGTGTGAGGCGAGTGAGGTGAGTGTGTGAGGCACGTGAGGCGAGTGTGTGAGGCGAGTGAGGCGAGTGTGTGAGGCGAGTGAGGTGAGTGTGTGAGGCGAGTGAGGTGAGTGTGTGAGGCGAGTGAGGTGAGTGTGTGAGGCAAGTGAGGCGAGTGAGGTGAGTGTGTGAGGCGAGTGTGTGAGGCACGTGAGGCGTGTGTGTGTGGCGCATGAGGCGAGTGTGTGTGGCGCATGAGGTGAGTGTGTGAGGTGAGTGTGTGAGGCGAGTGTGTGAGGCACGTGAGGCGAGTGTGTGAGGCGAGTGTGTGAGGCACGTGAGGCGAGTGTGTGAGGCACGTGAGGCGAGTGAGGTGAGTGTGTGTGGCGCATGAGGCGAGTGTGTGAGGGGAGTGAATGAGTGAGTGAGTGTGTGAGTGAGTGTGTGAGGCACGTGAGGCGAGTGTGTGAGGCACGTGAGGCGAGTGTGTGAGGCGAGTGAGGTGAGTGTGTGTGGCGCATGAGGTGAGTGTGTGAGGCGAGTGTGTGAGGCGAGTGTGTGAGGCACGTGAGGCGAGTGTGTGAGGCACGTGAGGCGAGTGTGTGAGGCACGTGAGGTGAGTGTGTGAGGCGAGTGTGTGAGGCGAGTGTGTGAGGCACGTGAGGCGAGTGTGTGAGGCGCATGAGGTGAGTGTGTGAGGCGAGTGTGTGAGGCACGTGAGGCGAGTGTGTGAGGCGAGTGAGGTGAGTGTGTGAGGCGCATGAGGTGAGTGTGTGAGACGAGTGTGTGTGGCGCGTGAGGCGAGTGTGTGAGGCGAGTGAGGTGAGTGTGTGAGACGAGTGTGTGTGGCGCGTGAGGCGAGTGTGTGTGGCGCGTGAGACGAGTGTGTGTGGCGCGTGAGGCGAGTGTGTGTGGCGCGTGAGGCGAGTGTGTGAGGCGCGTGAGGCGAGTGTGTGTGGCGCGTGAGGCGAGTGTGTGTGGCGCGTGAGGCGAGTGTGTGTGGCGCGTGAGGCGAGTGTGTGAGGCGCGTGAGGCGAGTGTGTGAGGCGCGTGAGGCGAGTGTGTGTGGCGCGTGAGGCGAGTGTGTGAGGCGCGTGAGGCGAGTGTGTGTGGCGCGTGAGGCGAGTGTGTGTGGCGCGTGAGGCGAGTGTGTGTGGCGCGTGAGGCGAGTGTGTGTGGCGCGTGAGGCTAGTGTGTGTGGCGCGTGAGGCGAGTGTGTGTGGCGCGTGAGGCGAGTGTGTGTGGCGCGTGAGGCGAGTGTGTGTGGCGCGTGAGGCGAGTGTGTGTGGCGCGTGAGGCGAGTGTGTGTGGTGCGTGAGGCGAGTGTGTGAGGCGCGTGAGGCGAGTGTGTGTGGCGCGTGAGGCGAGTGTGTGTGGCGCGTGAGGCGAGTGTGTGAGGCGCGTGAGGCGAGTGTGTGTGGCGCGTGAGGCGAGTGTGTGTGGCGCGTGAGGCGAGTGTGTGTGGCGCGTGAGGCGAGTGTGTGTGGCGCGTGAGGCGAGTGTGTGTGGTGCGTGAGGCGAGTGTGTGTGGTGCGTGAGGCGAGTGTGTGTGGTGCGTGAGGCGAGTGTGTGTGGCTCGTGAGGCGAGTGTGTGTGGCGCGTGAGGCGAGTGTGTGTGGCGCGTGAGGCGAGTGTGTGTGGCGCGTGAGGCGAGTGTGTGTGGCGCGTGAGGCGAGTGTGTGTGGCGCGTGAGGCGAGTGTGTGTGGCGCGTGAGGCGAGTGTGTGTGGCGCGTGAGACGAGTGTGTGTGGTGCGTGAGGCGAGTGTGTGTGGCGCGTGAGGCTAGTGTGTGTGGCGCGTGAGGCGAGTGTGTGTGGTGCGTGAGGCGAGTGTGTGTGGCGCGTGAGGCGAGTGTGTGTGGCGCGTGAGGCGAGTGTGTGTGGCGTGTGAGGCGAGTGTGTGTGGCTCATGAGGCGAGTGTGTGTGTGTGTGTGTGTGTGTGTGTGTGTGTGTGTGAGGCGAGTGTGTGTGTGTGTGTGTGTGAGGGTTGACCTGCATGAGGACGGCCGGGCCCAGATACTTGTCTCCGTTCCACCAGTAGCTGGGACAGCTGGTGCTGCAGCAGGCACACAGGATACACTCGTACAGGCCGTCCTACAGAGACACACACGTGAGACAAGCCAACACACGAGAGAGAGAGAGTGTGTGTGTGTGTGTGTGTGTGTGTGTGTGTGTGTGTGTGTGTGTGTGTGTGTGTGTGTGTGTGTGCGCGCTACCAGCTTCTCTCGGTCCTCCACGCTCTGCAGGTACTGCTCCTGCCCCTGCTTGGACTCGTCCTTCTTCTTCAGGAATGGCTCGATGGACTTATACTGGGCGTAGAAGTTGCTCATGTCCTGTGGGACACAGACGGACAGCGTCACGTACACACACACACTCACACACACACACACACACACACACACACACACACACACACACACACACATACTCACGGGCACCAGGTCCTTCACCACATACATGTGTGGCAGTGGGTAGATCTTTGTCACTTTGCTGGTGTTGCTGTCGATTTTGTTCAGACACGCCAGTGTGTTCCCACCATTGATGTTCATCGCACACGAGCCACAGATTCCTGCAGACCAGAACAAAACCAGATCAGACCAGAACAAAACCAGATCAGACCAGACCAGAACCAGATCAGACCAGACCAGAACCAGATCAGACCAGACCAGACCCAGATCAGACCGGAACCCCAGCGGAACCGGCCCGGACTCGAGTGTCTCACCCTCTCTGCAGGAGCGTCTGAAGGTCAGCGTGCCATCCATCTCGTTCTTGATCTTGATGAGCGCGTCCAGAACCATCGGGCCGCACCTGAGACACACAGCAGACGCTCAGGCTACACACACACACACACACACACACACCGCTAGGGAGGAAACGATTACCGGTTTCACGATAAACTGCATTGACGGTTAGTAATATAGTTTAAAATAAAATTATCATTAAAACCGCGCGTGATTATCACGATTTAGAAAACTGGCGGGAAACCCTGTCCAATCAGCGCAGCAGTTTCTGACTGAGGAGGGAAGGCTGGGACTCGGGGATCGTTCAGCCTCTGAAAGCACAAAGTCCTGAGGGAACTTAATCGAGTATGGACGCCCGTCTGCGGAGCAACAGAAGAGTCGCTGTGATTGGGGGAACACTTCAGAACTGCGAACACAAGGCCAGTGCACTTTGACCTCAATACCAAAACTACTTCTGGGAAATAATAACGTGAAGCTTGAGCCAAAGACGAGCGAGCAAGCTCAGACAAAACAAGGGTGACATCACAATCAGGGCTCGCCATTTGCGGTGTATGTTTCGTTATTCCGGCTGTGGCGTGTAACACACACACTATAGACGGTTCAACGGCAACAACAGAAACAAGCGTTTCTGCGCATGTGCGCTTCTGAGCCCAAACTGAACCTCCGGTCGACGCCCGCAGAGAATCAACAGCAGAGTCTGCGTTATCTTTCTTATGCGCGATCATCTTTTAATTGGGCAGCATTATCTTACTTTACATGTTTTATTGTTTCAGCATG
>CM042263.1:38877712-38922712 GCA_023566225.1 Romanogobio albipinnatus
ACTCACACTAGAGTTATACTCACGCTAGAGTTACACTCACACTAGAGTAATACTCACACTAGAGTTACACTCACACTAGAGTAATACTCACACTAGAGTAATACTCACACTAGAGTAATACTCACACTAGAGTTATACTCACACTAGAGTAATACTCACACTAGAGTTATACTCACACTAGAGTAATACACACACTAGAGTTATACTCACGCTAGAGTTATACACACACTAGAGTAATACTCACACTAGAGTTATACTCACGCTAGAGTTATACACACACTAGAGTAATACTCACACTAGAGTTACACTCACACTAGAGTAATACTCACACTAGAGTAATACTCACACTAGAGTAATACTCACACTAGAGTTATACTCACGCTAGAGTTATACACACACTAGAGTTATACTCACACTAGAGTAATACTCACACTAGAGTTACACTCACACTAGAGTAATACTCACACTAGAGTTATACTCACACTAGAGTTACACTCACACTAGAGTTATACTCACACTAGAGTTACACTCACACTAGAGTAATACTCAAACTAGAGTTATACTCACACTAGAGTAATACTCACACTAGAGTTATACTCACGCTAGAGTTATACACACACTAGAGTAATACTCACACTAGAGTTACACTCACACTAGAGTAATACTCACACTAGAGTAATACTCACACTAGAGTAATACTCACACTAGAGTTATACTCACGCTAGAGTTATACACACACTAGAGTTATACTCACACTAGAGTAATACTCACACTAGAGTTACACTCACACTAGAGTAATACTCACACTAGAGTTATACTCACACTAGAGTTACACTCACACTAGAGTTATACTCACACTAGAGTTACACTCACACTAGAGTAATACTCACACTAGAGTTATACTCACACTAGAGTTACACTCACACTAGAGTTATACTCACACTAGAGTTATACTCACACTAGAGTTATACTCACACTAGAGTTATACTCACACTAGAGTTACACTCACACTAGAGTAATACTCACACTAGAGTTATACTCACACTAGAGTTACACTCACACTAGAGTTATACTCACACTAGAGTTATACTCACACTAGAGTTATACTCACACTAGAGTTATACTCACACTAGAGTTATACTCACGCTAGAGTTATACTCACACTAGAGTAATACTCACACTAGAGTTATACTCACACTAGAGTTATACTCACGCTAGAGTTATACTCACGCTAGAGTTATACTCACACTAGAGTTATACTCACACTAGAGTTACACTCACACTAGAGTTACACTCACACTAGAGTTATACTCACACTAGAGTTATACTCACACTAGAGTTACACTCACACTAGAGTTATACTCACACTTGAGTTATACTCACACTAGAGTTATACTCACACTAGAGTAATACTCACACTAGAGTTATACTCACACTAGAGTTACACTCACACTAGAGTTATACTCACACTAGAGTTACACTCACACTCACACTAGAGTTATACTCACACTAGAGTTACACTCACACTAGAGTTATACTCACACTAGAGTTATACTCACGCTAGAGTTATACTCACACTAGAGTTATACTCACACTAGAGTTACACTCACACTAGAGTTATACTCACACTAGAGTTACACTCACACTAGAGTTATACTCACGCTAGAGTTATACTCACGCTAGAGTTATACTCACACTAGAGTAATACTCACACTAGAGTTATACACACACTAGAGTTATTCTCACACTAGAGTTATTCTCACACTAGAGTTATACTCACACTAGAGTTACACTCACACTAGAGTTACACTCACACTAGAGTTATACTCACACTAGAGTTATACTCACACTAGAGTTATACTCACACTAGAGTTACACTCACACTAGAGTTACACTCACACTAGAGTTATACTCACACTAGAGTTATACACACACTAGAGTTATACACACACTAGAGTTATACTCACACTAGAGTTATACTCACACTAGAGTTATACACACACTAGAGTTATACTCACACTAGAGTTACACTCACACTAGAGTTACACTCAAACTAGAGTTATACTCACACTAGAGTTATACTCACACTAGAGTTACACTCACACTAGAGTTACACTCACACTAGAGTAATACACACACTAGAGTAATACTCACACTAGAGTAATACTCACACTAGAGTTACACTCACACTCACACTAGAGTTATACTCACACTAGAGTTACACTCACACTAGAGTTATACTCACACTAGAGTTATACTCACACTAGAGTAATACTCACACTAGAGTTACACTCACACTAGAGTTATACTCACACTAGAGTTACACTCACACTCACACTAGAGTTACACTCACACTAGAGTTATACTCACACTAGAGTTATACTCACGCTAGAGTTATACTCACACTAGAGTTATACACACACTAGAGTTATTCTCACACTAGAGTTATTCTCACACTAGAGTTATACACACACTAGAGTTATACTCACACTAGAGTTACACTCACACTAGAGTTACACTCACACTAGAGTTATACTCACACTAGAGTTATACTCACACTAGAGTTATACACACACTAGAGTTATACTCACACTAGAGTTACACTCACACTAGAGTTACACTCACACTAGAGTTATACTCACACTAGAGTTATACTCACACTAGAGTTACACTCACACTAGAGTTACACTCACACTAGAGTTACACTCACACTAGAGTTATACTCACACTAGAGTTATACTCACACTAGAGTTACACTCACACTCACACTAGAGTTACACTCACACTAGAGTTATACTCACACTAGAGTTATACTCACACTAGAGTTATACACACACTAGAGTTACACTCACACTAGAGTAATACTCACACTAGAGTTACACTCACACTAGAGTTATACTCACACTAGAGTTATACTCACACTAGAGTTACACTCACACTAGAGTTATACTCACACTAGAGTTATACTCACACTAGAGTTATACACACACTAGAGTTATACTCACACTAGAGTTACACTCACACTAGAGTTACACTCACACTAGAGTTATACTCACACTAGAGTTATACTCACACTAGAGTTATACTCACACTAGAGTAATACACACACTAGAGTTATACTCACACTAGAGTTACACTCACACTAGAGTTACACTCACACTAGAGTTACACTCACACTAGAGTTACACTCACACTAGAGTTACACTCACACTAGAGTTATACTCACACTAGAGTTATACTCACACTAGAGTTATACTCACACTAGAGTTATACTCACACTAGAGTTATACACACACTAGAGTTACACTCACACTAGAGTTACACTCACACTAGAGTTACACTCACACTAGATTTATACTCACACTAGAGTTATACTCACACTAGAGTTATACTCACACTAG
Organism: Romanogobio albipinnatus; assembly: GCA_023566225.1. NCBI lineage: Eukaryota > Metazoa > Chordata > Actinopteri > Cypriniformes > Gobionidae > Romanogobio > Romanogobio albipinnatus. The sequence goes on from CM042263.1 coordinate 38,881,114, forward strand.
AGTAATACACACACTAGAGTTACACTCACACTAGAGTTACACTCACACTAGAGTTACACTCACACTAGAGTTACACTCACACTAGAGTTACACTCACACTAGAGTTACACTCACACTAGAGTTACACTCACACTAGAGTTATACTCACACTAGAGTTACACTCACACTAGAGTTACACTCACACTAGAGTTACACTCACACTAGAGTTACACTCACACTAGAGTTACACTCACGCTAGAGTTACACTCACGCTAGAGTTATACTCACGCTAGAGTTATACTCACGCTAGAGTTATACTCACGCTAGAGTAATACTCACGCTAGAGTTATACTCACGCTAGAGTTATACTCACGCTAGAGTTATACTCACGCTAGAGTTATACTCACGCTAGAGTTATACTCACACTAGAGTAATACTCACACTAGAGTTATACTCACACTAGAGTTATACTCACACTAGAGTTATACTCACACTAGAGTTATACTCACACTAGAGTAATACTCACACTAGAGTTATACTCACACTAGAGTTATACTCACACTAGAGTTATACTCACACTAGAGTTATACTCACACTAGAGTTATACTCACACTAGAGTTATACTCACACTAGAGTTATACTCACACTAGAGTAATACTCACACTAGAGTTATACTCACACTAGAGTAATACTCACACTAGAGTTATACTCACACTAGAGTTATACTCACACTAGAGTTATACTCACACTAGAGTTATACTCACACTAGAGTTATACTCACACTAGAGTAATACTCACACTAGAGTTATACTCACACTAGAGTTATACTCACACTAGAGTTATACTCACACTAGAGTAATACTCACACTAGAGTAATACTCACACTAGAGTTATACACACACTAGAGTTATTCTCACACTAGAGTTATTCTCACACTAGAGTTATACTCACACTAGAGTTATTCTCACACTAGAGTGACACTCACACTAGAGTTATACTCACACTAGAGTTATACTCACACTAGAGTTATTCTCACACTAGAGTTATACTCACACTAGAGTTATACTCACACTAGAGTTATACTCACACTAGAGTTATTCTCACACTAGAGTTATACTCACACTAGAGTTACACTCACACTAGAGTTATACACACACTAGAGTTATACTCACACTAGAGTTATACTCACACTAGAGTTATACTCACACTAGAGTTACACTCACACTCACACTAGAGTTACACTCACACTAGAGTTACACTCACACTAGAGTTACACTCACACTAGAGTTACACTCACACTAGAGTTACACTCACGCTAGAGTTATACTCACGCTAGAGTTATACTCACGCTAGAGTTATACTCACGCTAGAGTTATACTCACGCTAGAGTTATACTCACGCTAGAGTTATACTCACGCTAGAGTTATACTCACGCTAGAGTTATACTCACGCTAGAGTTATACTCACACTAGAGTTATACTCACACTAGAGTTATACTCACACTAGAGTTATACTCACACTAGAGTTATACTCACACTAGAGTTATACACACACTAGAGTTATACACACACTAGAGTTACACTCACACTAGAGTTATACTCACACTAGAGTTATACTCACACTAGAGTTATACTCACACTAGAGTTATACTCACACTAGAGTTACACTCACACTCACACTAGAGTTACACTCACACTAGAGTTACACTCACACTAGAGTTACACTCACACTAGAGTTATACTCACACTAGAGTTATACTCACACTAGAGTTATACTCACACTAGAGTTATACTCACACTAGAGTAATACTCACACTAGAGTTATACTAGAGTTATACTCACACTAGAGTTATACTCACACTAGAGTTATACTCACACTAGAGTTATACTCACACTAGAGTAATACTCACACTAGAGTTATACTAGAGTTATACTCACACTAGAGTTATACTCACACTAGAGTTATACTCACACTAGAGTTATACTCACACTAGAGTTACACTCACACTAGAGTTACACTCACACTAGAGTTACACTCACACTAGAGTTACACTCACACTAGAGTTACACTCACACTAGAGTTATACTCACACTAGAGTTATACTCACACTAGAGTTACACTCACACTCACACTAGAGTTACACTCACACTAGAGTTACACTCACACTAGAGTTACACTCACACTAGAGTTATACTCACACTAGAGTTATACTCACACTAGAGTTATACTCACACTAGAGTTATACTCACACTAGAGTAATACTCACACTAGAGTTATACTAGAGTTATACTCACACTAGAGTTATACTCACACTAGAGTTACACTCACACTAGAGTTACACTCACACTAGAGTTACACTCACACTAGAGTTACACTCACACTAGAGTTACACTCACACTAGAGTTACACTCACACTAGAGTTACACTCACACTAGAGTTATACTCACACTAGAGTTATTCACAATCACGAACGCTCATTATTTGTGTGCGTTTTAAAGCCGTGCCGGTTATTCGCGTGCTAGCGCACTAAACTTGATTACTGGACTATAGTCTTACTGCGCTAATACTGTCAAATACACACAAGGGTAACACAAACACAGTCAGTGAAAGTACATTTGCGTGTGTCTGTATATTAGATGCACGTCTTTAATTGACAGCAGCGCAACATGCTGTCATATAGTAAACATGCTGTCCTTAAAGGGACAGTTCACCTCTAAAATGATGTTATTATTTACTCACTCTAATGTTGTTCCAACCCTTTATTCATTAAAGTTTTAAGTTTAAGTAAGGTCTTTAAAAGTAAAAGAACTCCTTAACCTCGTTCTGTCCCGTCCCCTAAGAATAGAATAGCAAAACACTGATGTGACTAGCCATCAGAACCCAACCGAACACCTGGTTAAAAAAACAGAGGTATGTGTAATATATATATATATTATATATCTTGTATGTTATACCTTCTGTCATTGTTTTCATCGTTTTTATTGTTAACAAACAAACCACATCCATCCCCCACACTTTTGAAAAGCTTGCTATGCCTCTGTATAGCCGGTTAAATTTTCAACTGGTCTCGTTCAATCCGCCCCGGTTCTCCGTCCCGGGGGTTTCCAGTCGATCCTGGCCGGTATCGCACACATGCTTGTCGCAAAGATAAAATCGAATGGCAATTGCATCTCAGGAAGGCATTCAAATAACAGAGATAGTGACGAAATATAATGCATCATCCGGGGTACAAATCAAAGCACAGACGCCCCTGGAGGAGAGTCTGAATGACGGTCGGCTAAATCACAAGGAAAGCTTGTCCTTTACTGAAAATCCAATATCCTTGTAGCCAGTGTTTTAGAATAAAAGTATTAAAATAGCCATACAAACACAATTGTATTGAGTTTAAGTTAATTTTATGCATTTGAAATATAGAGATGGGTTCTGTTTTAATGTACACAAGTGTGCCTAAAATAAATGTAATATACAGGTTTGTTGCTCTTAATTTCTTTTTAATTACCCACTTATAAACTTGTTCACTGTTCTTTTTTTTATAAATATAGTATGTATAGTAGTAGTGTAATAGTAATAGTAATGTATTTGTATTAAATCTATATTCATTGAGTTGAATCAAGAATCGAAATTGAATCGAAAATCGAATCAGAACATCTGAATCGATACCCAGCCCTACTAAACACGTGTGTGTGTGTGTGTGTGTGTGTGTGTGTGTGTCCCTCACAGAGCAGCGTCCAGCTCAACAGGCGTGTGCTGTGTGACCTGTCCATCACAGAGCCGCGCTCCTTCCTGGCCCTGGCCAAACTCGCCCGCGCGCGCCAGCAGGAGGGACTGAGGGCCGCTCTGGGGGACGGCAGCGGGCCGCCCGGGGTCTTCTCCCGCATCACACAGCTGCAGTGAACCCGTGCGTGTGTGTGTGTGTGTGTGTGTGTGTGTGTGTGTGTGTGTGTGTGTGTGTGTGTGTGTGTGTGTGTGTGTGTGTGTGCGCGAGGCCTCGTCCTCCTGTAAATAAGTGTGTGAATATCAATAAACCCTTCTCCTGTCGATCGGCTGCTGTGTTTATCATCAGTTCGTCTCCTTATGAGCCTCGGAATCCGGATCTGGGCCGGTTATATCTGTCTCCTGAAACACCAGTTATTATTAAATATTACACCGATCAGGCATAACATTATGACCGGTGAGTAACACTGATCTGTTAGTGGGTGGGGTATATTAGGCAGCAAGTGAACATGTTGTCCTCAGAGTTGATGTGTCAGAAGCAGGAGAAATGGGCAAGCGTGAGGATTTGAGCGAGTTTGGCAAGGGCCAGATTGTGACGGCTAGACGACTGGGTCAGAGCATCTCCAGAACTGCAGCTCTTGTGGTTCAGGCAAACGAGCGTTTCACGACTTCGATGAGATGTCCAGAACATACTAAAAGAAATCCTAGTTGAGGAAATGTGTTCAATTCTCATCAACTCGAGATGTGCGCCAGTAAGACCAGACAACAATACACCCCTCCTTTACTCCTATCAAAGAATGAAAGTAAAAAATATTTTTAATGAATTTTACTATGCAAATGAGCTGTACACTAATCGAATATGCCCCAAATAGGCTTGTTTTTTCCTTTGCTCCCACCACAGTAAAAGTACTCATGAAAAATAACTTTTTTTTGTATTACAAGTTTCTTTGAATATGCACATGAGCTCCACACTTATTGAATATGTCCTAATGTGCATAGTAGGCCAATCTTCATCCAATCCTCCTCCTGCCGATGTGCTGCTCTTCTCCCAGGGTGCTCCGCTAGATCCACACCACACCGGCCTTTGAGAGAGTGAAGCAGTAGGGATGTCTTCTAAGCCTCCAGCTGTGATGTGTTATCTGCTGATACACAAGAGGTTCACGTGTAGGAGGAATCTCAAAGTACTCAATGTTTATGCGACGCAGCATATCTGCACCTGGATCTTTGGAACAGGTTTGTTTTGTTGTATTCCTGGTGTAAATCAAGCTGTTATACCCAATGCTTGCCCAATGCTATTTTGCAAGTTCTCCCACTTGGAAATCATGGAGGGTCTGAAATTGTCATCGTAGGTGCATGTCCACTGAGAGAGACATAATCTAAAAAACAAATCCAGAAATCACAATATATGATTTTTTAACTATTTATTTGTATGATACAGCTGCAAATAAGTATTTGAACACCTGAGAAAATCAGTGTTAATATTTGGTACAGTTCCTTTGTTTGTGATTCCAGAGGTCAAAGGTTTCCTGTAGTTGTTCAGCAGGTTTGCACTGCAGGAGGGATTTTGGCCCACTCCTCCACACAGATCTTCTCTAGATCAGTCAGGTTTCTGGCCTGTCGCTGAGAAACACGGAGTTTGAGCTCCTCCAAAGATTCTCTATTGGGTTTAGGTCTGGAGACTGGCTAGGCCACGCCAGAACCTTGATATGCTTCTTACAGAGCCACTCCTTGGTTCTCCTGGCTGTGTGCTTCGGGTCATTGTCATGTTGGAAGACCCAGCCTCGACCCATCTTCAATGCTTTAACTGAGGGAAGGAGGTTGTTCCCCAAAATCTGGCAATACATGGCCACGGTCATTGCTTGGCAATTTCCCCGGAGCCCTTTCCAGCCTTGTGGAGGTGTACAATTTTGTCTCTAGTGTCTTTGGACAGCTCTTTGGTCTTGGCCATGTTAGTAGTTGGATTCTTACTGATTGTATGGGGTGGACAGGTGTCTTTATGCAGCTAACGACCTCAAACAGGAAACAGCATCTAATTTAGGATAATAAATGGAGTGGAGGTGGACATTTTAAAGGCAGACTAACAGGTCTTTGAGGGTCAGAATTCTAGCTGATAGACAGGTGTTCAAATACTGATTTTCCTCACTGTATTCCTCAGTAGAACTTGTGCTGACTCTGGAACAGCTGCAGTCTGGGTAACAGTCGTTTAGGACTTCCATGAATTTGACATCACTTCCAATGAACTTTGCCGCGGTGTTAATTATATTCAGCTTCTCGTCTTCTGGATTCTTCGATTTTTGTTGCCTGTGAAATTCACCAAAAATTGAGTGGGCTGTGTCTCACATTGCTGTACATTTACATTTATGCATTAGGCAGATGCTTTTATCCAAAGCGACTTACATTGCATTCAAGGAACACATTTTACATTTTGTCAGTTCTTGCTTTCCCTGGGGATCGAACCCATGACCTTGGCGTTGCTAGCGCCACGCTCTACTGCTTGAGCTACAGGAAAGCTGTGACCACACACTGATTTTCCAGGCCAGTCATTATTACTCTCTTTATTTTAATTTTCATCCACTTTGCAGAAAACCTGTGTCATCTTTACCGTAAGCTCTTGAATAGTCATTTGTTCATCATCGTATTCTTCAAAAAAGTTTGCCACTGTTGCCTCTGGCTTGGCGTGCTCAGTTGGGGACACTACATGTTCAACTAAACATCCAAATAAATCTAATTAATAAACTAAATTAACCATATAAACTAAATTACTGATCTAATTACTGATCTAAAGCCCACACTGCCACCGTATGATAACTGAACTGAGCTGATGACATCACCGTTTTCTCTGGAGCGGCTGAATCAGATTATGCTGCATTATTTTCCTGTTTAACTCTGTAAAGCTGCTCTGAGACAATCTGCAGTGTTGAAAGCGCTGTATAAATAAAGCTGACTTGACTTTAGGAATGCTGTTGTTCTCTCTTCCGACTGTGAATCTTCTGGGTTTGTTTCCAGGGTTTGCAGGAAATTGACTCTGAATATTCTTCATGTTTCGGGAGTTAGTGTTGCGTATGTTGTGGTGCATTGCGTCGGCTGCATGAAGGCCATGGACAGATGATATCCTCCCCAAAACTCTATCAGACCATTCATCGCAAACCTGCACAACCATTGGCTGGAAGTCTCCTGTTCTCTCTCATCTATTTCAGTTGGTCGTCCACAGACCAAGCAGTGCTCTAGAAAAGTGGACTTCTGTTCTGAGCGGAGATCGTGTTTGATTTGTGGTTGTTGTAAAGATTATCACGTTCAATATTTTCTGCTTTACAATAGCGTTCGATGTGTCCTCTGTCTCCGGGAAATGGTTCACACCATTGCTCGTGTTTTCATCACTGAATGACTCGTTATATATTTTACACTTCTCCATTTCTCCCTGAAAAGTGTCGTCTAGCAATGACATTAGGCCCAATAGAGTCTGAAGTCTGATGTGTGGCCTGCCTGGTCTGAAATACTTGCTAACACAAAGAGAAGCAGGTTTGGTGTCTGGCAAAATTATTTTAAAGAGCTGGAAGTGTGTCCATCTGGTTTGTCTTCTGTGTGAGAATCATTGAGTTGGTAAGAACGACGTCTGCCTGTAATCTCATAATCTCACCAACAACACCAATCATCTGTAAATCTACCAGCCCAAAATTGAATCTCACCACGTCCCTAATGACTAAGATGGCTATTCTGACTTTCTTCTGATGCTATCTGTGGGAATGGCATTAGGTTCTGGACACGTCATAGAAATGATCTAAGCTGAAAAAAATTACAATTCGTTCTATTTTTGGCTCCAAAATGAGTGCCTTTGCCTGGACTCTTGTGGGGTGTTCCCGGTCTGCAGTGGTCAGTCTCTATCAAAAGTGAAGGACCAGTGGAGAACCGGCCACAGGGTCATGGGCGGCCGAGGCTCATTGATGCCCGTGGGGAGCGAAGGCTGGCCCGTGTGGATCAAACAGACGAGCTACTGGAGCTCAAACTGCTCCAGAAGTTAATGCTGGTTCTGATAGAAAGGGTCAGAACACACAGAGCATCTCAGTTTGAGGCGTTGACTCGGCCTCCAGATTCCCCAGATCTCAATCCAATCCAGCATCTGTGGGAGGAGCTGAACACACAAGCCCGATCCATGGAGGCCCCGCCTCACAACTTACAGGACTTAAAGGATCTGCTGCTAACATCTTGGTGCCAGATCCCACAGCTCACCTTCAGGGGTCTAGAGGAGGCCATTGGCCTGCTGCGGAAACTCCGGGTCACAGAGTAAGTTTCGGGTTAATTAGGGTGACGCTGGTTATTATCAACTTTCTCTCTTAGGTTTAAACGCAGAGTCAATGATTGGTCCTCATAAAGCCACACCTTTTCTGCTATCAGCCAATAGCATTCAACATGGAGAAAAGCAGGTGTGCCCGTAGATATGCATAATGAAGGCTAGATGTCTCGTCCGCTTGGTCTGCTGATCAATGGAGGGCGGCGTCCGCACCTGGCGGCCATCTTGTCACACTCAGCTCGCTCACTCATTGTGTTTTAATGGGGCTTGCACTTTTTAAACAATCATAACTTGCTCAATTTTCTACCGATTTTCAAACGGTTTGGTTTGTAATAAACGTCAGAGATGTACACTCTAAAAAAAAAAAGGTTCTATATGGCACCAAAAATTGTTCTTGGCTCGAAATCATAGGGGAACCTTTTTTAGTGCTATACAGCACCAATTTTGGTGCTTCAGTGGTTCTTCAGCGGTGCTATATAGCACCTTAGTTAAAGAACCGGTGAAGAACCTCTGAAGAACCACTGAAGAACCTCTGAAGAACCACTGAAGAACCTCTGAAGAACCGCTGAAGAACCTCTGAAGAACCTCTGAAGAACCGCTGAAGAACCACTGAAGAACCTCTGAAGAACCGCTGAAGAACCGCTGAAGAACCGCTGAAGAACCTCTGAAGAACCTCTGAAGAACCTCTGAAGAACCACTGAAGAACCGCTGAAGAACCGCTGAAGAACCTCTGAAGAACCACTGAAGAACCTCTGAAGAACCACTGAAGAACCGCTGAAGAACCTCTGAAGAACCACTGAAGAACCACTGAAGAACCACTGAAGAACCTCTGAAGAACCACTGAAGAACCACTGAAGAACCTCTGAAGAACCGGTGAAGAACCTCTGAAGAACCGGTGAAGAACCACTGAAGAACCGGTGAAGAACCTGTGAAGAACCGGTGAAGAACCACTGAAGAACCACTGAAGAACCTCTGAAGAACCTCTGAAGAACCACTGAAGAACCTCTGAAGAACCACTGAAGAACCTCTGAAGAACCACTGAAGAACCTCTGAAGAACCGCTGAAGAACCGCTGAAGAACCGCTGAAGAACCGCTGAAGAACCTCTGAAGAACCGCTGAAGAACCTCTGAAGAACCACTGAAGAACCAGTGAAGAACCACTGAAGAACCTCTGAAGAACCACTGAAGAACCTCTGAAGAACCGCTGAAGAACCGCTGAAGAACCTCTGAAGAACCACTGAAGAACCTCTGAAGAACCACTGAAGAACCTCTGAAGAACCACTGAAGAACCACTGAAGAACCTCTGAAGAACCACTGAAGAACCTCTGAAGAACCTCTGAAGAACCACTGAAGAACCACTGAAGAACCTCTGAAGAACCACTGAAGAACCTCTGAAGAACCACTGAAGAACCACTGAAGAACCTCTGAAGAACCACTGAAGAACCTCTGAAGAACCACTGAAGAACCACTGAAGAACCTCTGAAGAACCAGTGAAGAACCGCTGAAGAACCGCTGAAGAACCACTGAAGAACCGCTGCAGAACCTCTGAAGAACCTCTGAAGAACCGCTGAAGAACCGCTGAAGAACCGCTGAAGAACCTCTGAAGAACCACTGAAGAACCTCTGAAGAACTGGTGAAGAACCGGTGAAGAACCAAAATTGGTGCTATATAGCACTTAAAAAGGTTCCCCTATGATTACGAGCCAAGAACCATTTTTGGTGCCATATAGAACCTTTTTTTTTAGAGTGTAGTATGAAAAATGATTCATAATTTGTTCAAGCATCCATAATTATAGCCACGTTAATAACGTTTGTAAATCCGTCCAGATCTCAGCGAGATGAGAGTATGTGTGCTCAGATCATCAGGAGCCACAGAGCCCGGCCTGAGACAAGATGGCCGCCGCTGATGATGAGGGAAGATGACGAGTCAGCTGATCGGGTGGATGGGCTTCACAACGATTGAAAACTCATAACCTAAACACATATTGCATATCATTTATCATGAAATTAGTAGGACCTTTACTTCATATAAAAAAGAGAAATATTTGTACAGAAATAAAGTGAAGAAATGTAATTTTTCAAAGTGATTTAACTAATGATCTGACACTTGCAGCCTCTTCTCATCTCCCCAGGCCAGAGGAGAGGCCATCGTTCCATATAGAGTTACAACTGCATACAGTAAAACCATAACCAGAGTTATTACAGGACACACAGAGCCGTCTGTAGAGCCGTCTGGGACTAAAAGACTCTTTTCTTTCTTTTTTAAGCATCGTGGAAATCAATAAAACACTTTGACTCAAGTATGTGTCCTGCACTGCTTCAATACTGTACACAAACATAACCCGGCTTTGAGCTCAGCACAATATTAGGTCATAATGTTATGCCTGATCAGGGTGTATTTGATCTGACCCTGCTGCATAGACACTCAATACAAACATGCAATTATCTATGAACATATGACTGATATTAAGAAACAGGTATTATCACACTGACAGTACTTTAGAGTTGTTGTTGATGCTCTCCTGTGACGCGGTGTTTATTATGATTATTATGATGATTATTATGATGATTATTATGATGATTAAGATTCTCGCGGGTTATTATTGAGCATCTGTTTATGTTTATTGAGATGATCTGTCAGCCTCTGTTATCAAACGCGTGATGAGGAGAACTGACGCAAGCTCTGTCGGCCGCCGTACGCCGCGAGGGAGGCGTGGCTTTCTCTCTGACCTTCTGGAAGGACGCGCGCGTCGGCCAATCAGCGCGGAGCGGCAGCGCGTGCGGACCAGAGCGCATGCGCAGAGCGCGGCGTGACACTCGTGCGGTGGAAGTGTGTCCGCGGCCGGTGGTTCAGTGTCTGTCAGCGGATCATGTCGTGGCTGTTCGGGCTCAATAAAGGTCAGAGTGGCGCTCCGCCGGAGGGCCCGGTTCCGCCCGCTCCCCCTCCTCCGCCCGGCGGCTCCGGCTCCGGCTCCGGCTCGGGGGATAAACCCAAGGACAAATGGAGCAACTTCGACCCGACGGGGCTGGAGCGCGCGGCGCAGGCGGCCAAAGACCTGGACCGATCCCGTGAGTACCAGAACCGAGCGCGCTCCCGACGCGACGCGCGCCGCCGCATTCATTCATTCATCATGACTGCAGTGTTGGGACGTCATGCGCGTATGAAGGACATTAGGTCAAAGGTCACACTAGATGAGGGCTGTAATGACTGCGTGACAGTGATGTTGTTAATGAGGTTTGACCCCTGTGACCCCAGGTCATGCCAAAGAGGCGCTGGATCTCGCGCGAATGCAGGAGCAGACCGTCCAGATGGAGCATCAGAGCAAGATGAAGGTACTCCTCAGACCCGCTCCAGCGCTGTTCTGCGGTCGGCCAGCAGGGGGCGGTGGCCGTGCGTTAAAGGGACACTACACGCCTTTAGACTGATGCGCGTGACGTCACCGGTTACACAAACACTCGTTCACACAGAGATGATAACGGTATGTTTTAGCCCGAGCGTGTCTCGATCGCCCCCCGGTGGCTGGTCCCAGTATAGCTCATAAGCCCCGCCCCCTCCGTGTATTCCAGTGTGACGAGAGACAAACTAATTACACTTCAAATTAATTTTTCCCAAAGACGGCAGTTTGCGTCACGCTGACGTACGTTCAAGTGTTCGTTTGTTTTTAAGATGTTTGGTTTTAGTTACGCACAGAACTCAGAATATACCATAACGATGATTAAAACAATAGCTATAACATGTTTTAATAATTACTCTAAGAAAATAGTGACGTCTACACCACAACTATAACGATAAAAAGAAATTTCAGCTGATGAGCCATTAAAAACATTGACAGCCAATCAGAATCCATCCTGCTTTACTAGGTGCTGGTATGGACACTAATATAGTTATCGTTATAGTTATCGTCCGCTGGTGTGAACACTAATATAGTTATCGTTATAGTTATCGTCCGCTGGTGTGAACACTAATATAGTTATCGTTATAGTTATCGTCAGCTGGTGTGAACACTAATATAGTTATCGTTATAGTTATCGTCAGCTGGTATGGACACTAATATAGTTATCGTTATAGTTATCGTCAGCTGGTGTGGACACTAATATAGTTATCGTTATAGTTATCGTCAGCTGGTGTGGACACTAATATAGTTATAGTTATCGTCAGCTGGTGTGAACACTAATATAGTTATCGTTATAGTTATCGTCAGCTGGTGTGGACACTAATATAGTTATCGTTATAGTTATCGTCAGCTGGTGTGGACACTAATATAGTTATCGTTATAGTTATCGTCAGCTGGTGTGGACACTAATATAGTTATCGTTATAGTTATCATCAGCTGGTGTGGACACTAATATAGTTATCGTTATAGTTATCATCAGCTGGTGTGGACACTAATATAGTTATCGTTATAGTTATCATCAGCTGGTGTGGACACTAATATAGTTATCGTTATAGTTATCATCAGCTGGTGTGGACACTAATATAGTTATCGTTATAGTTATCATCAGCTGGTGTGAACACTAATATAGTTATCGTTATAGTTATCATCAGCTGGTGTGGACACTAATATAGTTATCGTTATAGTTGTCATCAGCTGGTGTGGACACTAATATAGTTATCGTTATAGTTATCGTCAGCTGGTGTGGACACTAATATAGTTATCGTTATAGTTATCGTCTGCTGGTGTGGACACTAATATAGTTATCGTTATAGTTATCATCAGCTGGTGTGGACACTAATATAGTTATCGTTATAGTTATCGTTAGCTGGTGTGGACACTAATATAGTTATCGTTATAGTTATCGTCAGCTGGTGTGGACACTAATATAGTTATCAGTTATAGTTATCATCAGCTGGTGTGGACACTAATATAGTTATCGTTATAGTTATCATCAGCTGGTGTGGACACTAATATAGTTATCGTTATAGTTATCGTCTGCTGGTGTGAACACTAATATAGTTATCGTTATAGTTATCATCAGCTGGTGTGGACACTAATATAGTTATCGTTATAGTTGTCATCAGCTGGTGTGGACACTAATATAGTTATCGTTATAGTTATCATCAGCTGGTGTGGACACTAATATAGTTATCGTTATAGTTATCGTCTGCTGGTGTGGACACTAATATAGTTATCGTTATAGTTATCATCAGCTGGTGTGGACACTAATATAGTTATCGTTATAGTTATCGTCAGCTGGTGTGGACACTAATATAGTTATCGTTATAGTTATCGTCAGCTGGTGTGGACACTAATATAGTTATCATTATAGTTATCGTCAGCTGGTGTGGACACTAATATAGTTATCGTTATAGTTATCGTCAGCTGGTGTGGACACTAGGGATGGGCGATATCTTATCGTTTGCGATATACCGGTAAAAATTCTCCCCACGATAAGAATGTCTTCCCGCGATAATAACGATAAAGCCTAGTTGATAGCGCGACCCAACCGCAGTGCCGCCTCTTGATGCTTAAAGCGTTTACTTTATGATGGCCGCGGTGGCCGCGTTCGTCAATTTGTATAGCTGAACGGGGGTTGGAGAGAGAATTTTCTTGTAGTGCCCTCGCAGCACTCGGTGCCCTAAGAGCCGCGCAATGGGAGCGGCGGCACTGAATCCGCATCTCACGTGCAGAGCGAAAACAACCATGGCGGAAGCTGCGGAAGAGTTCATAGCTAAACGAGGGGCTACCTGAGGGTAATCTGAACCATACAGATGTATTTTCACTCGCTGAGCACTTAGAGCGAATATCTTAAGCGCTCAGTCCTTCTCAATCGATCGGTAAAGCATACTATTTCAGTTGATCTCAATGAATGCGCAGTGTATTTGACGCACAGTAAACACTAGTGTGAGGCGCGCGACTGAGAGCGCTCAGTGTTTCACACACACTCAAAGAGAGAGCGAGAGAGTCTTATACCACACAGAATTGATGTGCTACATGTAAACAATATCCTGTGTTGTATTTTCCTGTAAAATATTGGCGTTTATTTGGAATTATTCAGCCTTTCATGAACAGGAACAAACGAATGCACAAACGGGATCTCATTGGCTGGCGTGCACCTATTACTGTGCCTGTTTTGATTTCAGCAAATCAGTTTGAATGAGCGCTGACAACATGATTAATATTCATGAACCCAGAAGCTCATTATTCCTTAGTCCAGTTTATTTTTATCAGTAGAAGAATTCGTGGTATTATTATCTTATCAACTCAAATTACTGAAGTTCTGTCATTAAATCATTATTTTCAACTTTTTTGTAATCTGAAGACATTTTTGGGATAATGACTTTAGCTGTTTCTGCTATTTTTACCACTGTTTGCACCATGAGTGTATGAATAAATACAGAATCGGTTTACATGTAAAACTTGTCATTGATTTGAATTATTATTGTTTGTATTGTGTCATGTTTCTTAGCACAGTTGCACTATTTAAACATTACCTGCACTTTTACAGAAGACAATTATATCTGCAACTTTTCCATTTCTGAAAAGGCTGGTGTGGAATTTTACATAAATTAATTAATTATATATATATATAATTTTTTTTTATTTTATGTATTATAGGAGCCTATTTGATGACATGTACGTTTTACTTTAGATGATTGTTTGTTTTTCTGAAACTCGCAAGAATGCATGCAGCTTTCACTTGTATCCAAAAACATGGGGAATGATACTACATTTATCGTCATTGATATCATTATCGCAATAAATACTAGAAAATATCGGGATAAATTTTTAAGTCCATATCGCCCATCCCTAGTGGACACTAATATAGTTATTAGGGATGGGCATTTCAAGCAAAAATAATATTCGAAGATCGCTGGGAATTATTCGATTTTTATTCGAAAATTGTAACTCCTCCCCCGCATGCATGCATGTAAAGGCTGCACGCATATAAACAGAGAGAGAGACCATTCACACTCTCAATCTGTATGATAACAAACTGTTTAATTCATTAGGGAATAGGCTATATCAACTCAAGCCATATAATTATTGTAACATGCTGAAACATATGACTGTTATTTGACATCGCCCCAAGTTACCGCAACCGTTATATGCCACAAGTCTACAGTGTGCGCGTGAGGCGATGTGTTCTTCTTCTGCTGTCTCAGGGTATTTTTTACTCTGGCAGTTTAGTTTAAAATGGAGCACGGTTCGCATGAAACATTGCTAATGTGAAAGCTTACATACAGAGCTTGGTGTGCACTGAGGTACCCGAGAACACACAACCGGAGTTCGGTTGCACTCGGAGCTGTGCCGCGATTGACGTGAATGTGCGAACAACACTCGGGTGTGCACTTGTTCAGGAAGAAAAGTAACCAGCGCATGCGTTTTAGCCGATTACAATGTCATTAGTTCAATAACACACATGTAAGTGATGATAGTGTTGATGATTTACCTGAGATACGATCGCGAGAGCGAGCCTGCAGTGTATTCACGCATAGAGTGCAATCAGGGCAGCAAAATAATGTCAATTCACGTCTCCTCAAAAGAGTCTGTTTGCAAGCAGCAAAGCCGCCTTCCAGCGACACATACGGTAAACCCAAGTGTTGTTTACTCAGCTGCACATAATAGCACCAATTTAATTTAAAAAAGCCCAATATATTTGACCCGCGTTCTGTTTACTATCATGCCCGTGCACGTTTGTGATGCCGTTAACGCAAACGCACTAGGGTTCAAGTTGAGTGTGAAACCAGACCAACACTGCGGAGGCGGAGGGAAGAATCAGCTCGGACCGCAGCAAACGTGCCCATTATAAACCCCCTGAGAGCTGACTGACAGCTTTAGGTACGTTATTGGCAGCGCCTCCCTCTCGTTACATGAACGCGTCACCACCACACCAAAAACATGGGGATTTTTTTTGAGGACGATTATCGCACAAACTATTCGATAGTCTATAATTAAATCGACTATCGAATATTCGAAAATCGCGACCCATCCCTAATAGTTATCATTATAGTTATCGTCAGCTGGTGTGGACACTAATATAGTTATCATTATAGTTATCGTCAGCTGGTGTGGACACTAATATAGTTATCGTTATAGTTATCATCAGCTGGTGTGGACACTAATATAGTTATCGTTATAGTTATCATCAGCTGGTGTGGACACTAATATAGTTATCGTTATAGTTATCATCAGCTGGTGTGGACACTAATATAGTTATCGTTATAGTTATCGTCAGCTGGTGTGGACACTAATATAGTTATCGTTATAGTTATCATCAGCTGGTGTGGACACTAATATAGTTATCGTTATAGTTATCATCAGCTGGTGTGGACACTAATATAGTTATCGTTATAGTTATCATCAGCTGGTGTGGACACTAATATAGTTATCGTTATAGTTATCATCAGCTGGTGTGGACACTAATATAGTTATCGTTA
This sequence comes from Romanogobio albipinnatus, assembly GCA_023566225.1. Lineage (NCBI taxonomy): Eukaryota > Metazoa > Chordata > Actinopteri > Cypriniformes > Gobionidae > Romanogobio > Romanogobio albipinnatus. The sequence continues at coordinate 38,897,473 of CM042263.1, forward strand.
TAGTTATCGTCAGCTGGTGTGGACACTAATATAGTTATCGTTATAGTTATCATCAGCTGGTGTGGACACTAATATAGTTATCGTTATAGTTATCATCAGCTGGTGTGGACACTAATATAGTTATCGTTATAGTTATCATCAGCTGGTGTGGACACTAATATAGTTATCGTTATAGTTATCATCAGCTGGTGTGGACACTAATATAGTTATCGTTATAGTTATCGTCAGCTGGTGTGGACACTAATATAGTTATCATTATAGTTATCGTCAGCTGGTGTGGACACTAATATAGTTATCGTTATAGTTATCGTCTGCTGGTGTGGACACTAATATAGTTATCGTTATAGTTATCGTCAGCTGGTGTGGACACTAATATAGTTATCATTATAGTTATCGTCAGCTGGTGTGGACACTAATATAGTTATCGTTATAGTTATCATCAGCTGGTGTGGACACTAATATAGTTATCGTTATAGTTATCATCAGCTGGTGTGGACACTAATATAGTTATCGTTATAGTTATCATCAGCTGGTGTGGACACTAATATAGTTATCGTTATAGTTATCGTCAGCTGGTGTGGACACTAATATAGTTATCGTTATAGTTATCATCAGCTGGTGTGAACACTAATATAGTTATCGTTATAGTTATCATCAGCTGGTGTGGACACTAATATAGTTATCGTTATAGTTATCATCAGCTGGTGTGGACACTAATATAGTTATCGTTATAGTTATCATCAGCTGGTGTGGACACTAATATAGTTATCGTTATAGTTATCATCAGCTGGTGTGGACACTAATATAGTTATCGTTATAGTTATCATCAGCTGGTGTGGACACTAATATAGTTATCGTTATAGTTATCATCAGCTGGTGTGGACACTAATATAGTTATCGTTATAGTTATCGTCTGCTGGTGTGAACACTAATATAGTTATCGTTATAGTTATCGTCAGCTGGTGTGGACACTAATATAGTTATCGTTATAGTTATCATCAGCTGGTGTGGACACTAATATAGTTATCGTTATAGTTATCATCAGCTGGTGTGGACACTAATATAGTTATCGTTATAGTTATCGTCTGCTGGTGTGAACACTAATATAGTTATCGTTATAGTTATCGTCAGCTGGTGTGGACACTAATATAGTTATCGTTATAGTTATCGTCAGCTGGTGTGAACACTAATATAGTTATCGTTATAGTTATCGTCAGCTGGTGTGGACACTAATATAGTTATCGTTATAGTTATTGTCGTGGCAAAATTTCAAACTAACGCCGCATTACTGAATAAGAGACAAAACCTGCCCAATTGTCTTTATAAAGATTTAATTTCTTGCAAGAAATGAGTCACAGTCATACAGCCATCTTCAATGTCTGCAGAGTGCACACTAACTAGACATAACAGCACCCAGCTTTTTATCAGTTTCCCAAACAAAGTCACTCCTCCTGTAAATTTCCACACATGACAAGAAAAGCAGCACTTGCTCAAATCTATACATGACCTTTTACCTAGTAAGCTGGTTCTGTATGAAAATATGCAAATCAATAAACATTTCGTGCGCAATGTTTAATGTATAGCTATGATTAAATTTTCCCATAACAATCCCCTCTTTTTATCACATCATTGATAAACCATAATGAAAAATTTTATCATTGTATATATATATATTTATGACTGAAAACTCAAAAATAAGTAAACATAATAGTAAGGTTAAAAAGGCTAAATATGAAAAATGAATAAATGTAATAGTAAAGTTTTAAATGATTAAAACGAAAATCTAAACTGAATGAAAAATAGTAATAGTAATAATCCAATTCAATAATCTATTCTCATCACTTGAATTTGTGAAGAAAGAAAATATGCATAGGCTGATTTTTGTGGTTAAAGCCCCCCTTTCACTGCAAATAAAAACATGGTTATAATATTTAGATATCTGAGGCCTCCAAAGGCCGCCCAGATTTAAATCAACGAAAACATAATCCCCTAATTTGTTTCATTCTTCTCTTTGCTAGTCACTATCTCCTATCACTAAATGTGTTCATCCATTCGTCGTACTCGTCATAAATGTCTAATTTGACCATCTGTTGTGATACACTGGACTTCACTACTCGTTGAACCATCCTGGAAATGCGTTGAAAATACATTGTGAACACATACAAATCAGTACAACAATTTCAAAAACCTGCAATACAGTAAAACATAATCAATATCCCCATCCCTTCAGATTTGTCATCCAACCAAATCATCAGTCATCAGCTTTTTCCCTCTCCAGTTTTCTTACAGCCTGTCTCATGTAGGGTACTCAATTATATTGGTTACATTGTCACTATAATCTGGAATATGAAAGCAAAACGATACCCTAAGCATTTTCCAAACTCTCTCCTCCTCAGCTGTTATCATGTCTAAAACTAGTCTGTTTTGGATATCTGCATCTCGGATTTGCTTCATTTCCTCATCTACCATTGTTAAAGTGTGCTCCGTGCTATTAGCTATAGCTAGTACAGTCCATGCTAACCCATTTTTCTTGTTTATCGATTCTGCTGTACCCACCCCCAGGAAAATAGACCAACCCACATTTGCTCTATCTGGTAAAGTCCCTATCACAGAATTAACTTTCTCTTCTGTCCATCCTTTTTCTTGTTTTCATTACCCGGTAAATACACAGATGTCCCCACGTTCATCAAAGCTGGGTAACAGCAACCTGCCAACACTCGACATAAAATGATGAGCTTAACCATAAACCGAAACTGTTGCAGGTGAAGTGTAATTTGGTCTTCTAAACGGGCAGGTAAAATTAGTCACTACCGCTGTACAATTCTCGGTTGTTTCATTATTCGTGTCAATTCTGACTCAGACTTCAGTCCTCTCGCAGTCAGATGTTGGATGTTTTGTTGGGATTTTCCCGTGCTCAATGTCCTTCGCAGCTCTCACTATCTCAGTCATTTGCTGCGGGATCAAACAGTCAGTTTCATTCAGTGTTACAACAGTCAGTGGTACTGCTTTGCAGGCATGGGACATTTGCAGACAAAGCCAGCAGCTCGTCTTTATCTCTAGCTGTTGTTTCTGCAGCCGTGCCAAAGTACAGGCTTTGTTCCCCTGGCACCTCGTCATGGCTTTCTTCACTTCCGGTTTCGCTCCTCCCCATCCTGCTGGTGGAAAACTTTCTGCAGTGGCTTGCGTGTACCCACGTCGCCCTCTCCGTCCCTTTTACGGCAGTATGCGTTGTTAGGAGGATTTGGTAAGGCCCCAGCCACCTTTTCGCCTTCCAGCTCCTCCTCCCGTTGCCCTCTATCAACCCGAAATCACCTGGTTTGATGTCATGTAAAGGAGTCCCAGCTGATTTTCCCCAAATTTTACCTGCACACAGACCTTAGACAACAGAAAAGACATCTCTTTGCAATAATTCACAATTCTATTGATGTAAGCTATTGTTTACCCCCTTCCATTCCCATGAATGGTGGTCTCAAACGGGCTCTGATTTACTCAAGGCCTTTTCTCGTTTTCGTGTATATCAATATGCATCAAGATGCGAAAATTTTCAGCAAATATTAAAACCTCCTCATAAACCTCCATCATTTGAGTATCATTCCCCCTTTGGCTGCGTGATCGCCCACGCAGCCATTAATCATAATCATCGAAAATATTTTTGGGGTAAACAAGGCTTGACATCACTACTCGTCCAGACGCCATTTTGCACAGTGCGGTCGCACTGCTCCCATCGCTGCTTTTCTCTGGCCCTGAGTTGAAAGACTGCATAGTCTATAAGGAAGGCAAAACATTCGTGGTTATTTCAGATAATAAAAACATTCTGGCTGTGTCGTCTGTTGCACTTCCACGGCCTCCGCATCTGCGTCTGCTGTCATGGTTTCCTGTTGAAATAAACTCTTTGTTGTTAGTTTCGCTGCGCATTCTACAGATAGCAACCTAGCCAGTCAAGAAAATTGTGTCTAGCAGATTAGACACAAAAGCAGCATTCATAATTGTGCGCCCATCAGACTTTAACATTTTCTTGCGTTTCCACAGCGCCCCAAAATCGTGCTCAACTCCGAACGCATAACGCTAGTCTGTGTACATCGTTACACTCTTACCCTCCAGCAGCTTGCATGCTTCCGTCAAGCTACGAACTGCAGTCTTGACCAGAAGGGTTTCCCCAAAACATACTGAAAATATTCTATAAAACGAAAGACAAATCCATATTTCATCTCTGGAAGCCGGGCTAAGTGAGCAAGCACTGTTACTGCACTTCCGGCATGTTAGGGGTGTGTGATACCTACAAAATCCAAACACACGACACCTTATTGCTATCAAGCGTTTAGTGACACATCACACATCCCTAGGCCAGACCCTCAGTCACTCCTCAGAGACCCAATACACACTTTAGAAAACACCTATGAAGAAACAAACAATCAGTTGCTCTCTTAATTAATCAAAATCATAACAGACCTTTTTGGGGTCCAAAACATAATAGTGGTCCAACTCAAACTAAACGATAAAAATAAGTAAGATAGATAATAATCCATCTTAGCACTTCAAGTCTCTACATAAAACATCCTTCAGTCCTTCAGTCTACATTCTTTCATCCTTCAGTCTATATTTTGTGCTTTGCTCACAGTTCAGATGACACCTCTGTCCATGCAGGACACAGTTCCAAAGCACAAATGTCTATCATGCACTGATTCTCTTTTGTGTGTCTGCCAATGGGGTCACTTCGCTCTCTACCTCGATTTCATGCTACATTCTTATCTACATGCCCACAGTTTCTCACTGTTCTTCACAATCAACCTTCCTCTAGTCAGTTGTTTCAACATCATTCTTCAAACCACCCTGTTTTTGTTAAACATACTATTTCCAGCAGACCCATTCTCACAAATCATAGCGCACACCATATTTAACCATCCATGAACATAAACAAATTTAGATTTATGTTAAATACACTTCATCAAAATGACATAGTTATCAATTCATATTACATTCAATCAGCTCGTTCACTCATCTTTATCTCGTGACATCATACTTAATCATACTCAATATCCAATTTTTATCAAAATCTTTTCAGTTCCTGTTATCAGTAAACCATTCAACATCAATTCATCAGGGCTCTTTTTCAAAGTACCCTTTTCTCCATTCCCTGTCCATTAAAACTCTTTAGACGTACGCTCCAACTGGCCCAAAATCTTAAACCTCTTCATTCATGTCATTTGGCAGTGGCACTTATCATCAAATCCTCACCTTGCCACTTAAACCCAAAATTGTTATAACTTTACCAAGAACTTGCAAATCTTTATAATACTCCCATATCACTTTATAAAGTATTCAAATTTGTTCTATAAGTCATCATCCATTTCTTTAAAGCCGTTTCAAAATGATTTTTCAATTCATATATGTCTATTAACACTTAGTGTTAGGGTGTTCATAACTCGTTCATAAATAAATGTTCCACCAAAAAAATCAATCTTTTTGGGCTATTTCTCTCTTGTTTTAACTTGTCACATTATTCCTCTATCAAAACGATGCACCATATGCTCATTATTGTTTCTTATCTCTACTGCTCTGCAGAAACCAAAATATTATATTCCTCTTATCTCAATCCCAGTCACACAGAAAGACATAAAGTCACTTGCTTCTTTAACATTAATTGTGGTTCTCTATATACATAAATAGTAGTTTTCATAGACATCTAATGTCATGCCTCCATTCAGAGGAAACATAAAATAAAACTCTTTCTTTCTTAGAATTTCTCCCTTTGTTTGCCCTCTGACCTTTCATAAATACTAGGGAGTCTCTGGATAATTTAGTCTAGTTGATTTGTCTCCTTGTCTCTGCCGTCCAGTCTATAAAATTTACCCTCTGTTGAATTTATACAAGGGTGTTAAACCCATGATGGACGGCAATCTTTAACTATTCCGCTTTAACATATGCACTAATCCATAGATTAATTCAAAACAACATCATAAATGACAAAGTAGTCATAATTACCATTAACAGACTGAGCTGGATACCAATCCATTTACAGCTCGTCCATGTTCTGGATCATCTTTTCACCAGATTCGCTCAGAATAATCAGCTTCTCTAGCGTTTGTCGTTTCACTTAACTAACCCATCTGTGATGATAAAACACTCATTCCAGAGGTTAATGGCACACTACACTCAATCAGAACACATAAATATGAACTGCTCATTCTCAAAATGTGCTTTTACATGGTTTCTTAACCAGTTTCAAATCTGTTCATTACTAATCTATTCTTAGAAAAGTCAGTTGGGTTGTTTTGTTCTGATATCAGTGTTTTTGTTTTGTCTCAGTCGCAGGCCGAGTACAATCCCTGATTCCACTCAAGCAGCCTCTCTCTCCCTCTCTCACCCAGATTTATCTTTTCAACAGTCTTCTAAGACTTTTACTATAATGTTAAATTCACTAACCCTTAATTCATTAATCCTTCACAAAGTTTAGAAATGTAACTTTTGAACTTTCAAATTAGAACATCTCCAATAAGTTATACTGTGAAATTGTTTCAAGTTATCTTTAGTTTAGATACCTCTGTTATCCAGAACTTCTCTTTAAACTTCAAAAGCCGTCCTCTTAAAGCCATCACCATGTCTCCAAATTATCCTCTGCCATCCTAATGACCTGCAGGATTAAGACTATGATAAAGACATATTAGTTCAATATCATACAGCTTTACTGATACAAATACATTTTGTTCTGTTCCAAACAGTTATCAATCACAATCACAGTATGGTCTCAGCTGGCTCTTAAATGCCAATCATTGCTCTTTTCTTCAGGGTGTTTCCTGACTCTCAATTTATGCGGTATTTGGTGAGCGGTATAGAGGGGCCATTATTAGGGCAGGGGCTGCCGTGTCCAGTCTTGACCTTGGCCCCTACGAAACACAGCTTTCCCCCCCAACAGAGATGCTGCTGGCCTCACAGACATCTGCCTCACCTCTCATACACACCTCACATAAAACCCCCTCCTCCATATTTTTTTTTGTTTTTGTTTTTGTTTTTTTTTTTGGTAGGGGGTCCAAGGCGACTTATCGTGATTTCCCTGGCTTGGGTTGCTAACCTGTCAGGCCGTAGGAAGTCTTACCCGTCATCGGTGAAACCACATCGTGCTCAACCTCGTCATCGCTTTGAGATCTTTGACCCTAAACAGGATCAGATATTTTCTGGAGCCTTTTGGAAAGTGCATTCAAGAGTCACCAGAGCCATCTGGTCTGCTTTCAAATTAGTTAAAAACATGGAGACAGGTTAATTATAACACAACTTAATCACTAAAATCCATCATACTTCTTCAAAGCTGCTCCATAGCAGTGCTTAGATTATTTTCAGTGAATTTAGCCAAAACACCTGTCCATTCAATTTAATGTTCTGCTACATCTGTGACCAAGGCCATCAGTTCTGTACATGGTGAAGGCTAAGAGCAGACAGAAGTTACTGGTCATATCATACATTCGTCAAACGCTTCAGTTCATTAAAAGTCTGTATTTTTAAAACATGTCTTATTGCCCTCTTGATGGCACCTTTTTTATATCTCAACAAATAACTGTCTATTATGTTCACATGATGCCTTGTGCCTTTACTCATCAATATCTTCTATCATCTGTGGCACAGGCTCAGATATCAGCTTTGAGCTGGTCTGGGATCAGAGAGAGAGACTCTGAGGCCTTCAGGGCTGGTACACTGCACTTTCATAAACTTTTCACTCCTCACACTAGCTCAGTGTAAGATCTGGCTAGAAATTAAAATTGTTTTCAAATAAACATCAAACATTTTCCTTTTAACTCTATCCTTTGCCAGAATTGACATTTTCAAATGATCAGAATTTCATATTTGTATTTTCCCCCCACAATGAATTCAGAAGCTATAATTTCCACTCCGATTGAGTCTCTGTTACTCAAGTTAGGCCACGTGGTGGCCGGATTGAGATTACAAATTGTTTATTTCAGCTCAGCACAAGCTTATCTTTTGAAACCAAAACATCAGCTTCTAGGGTTTTCAACATTTTAACACCTATAGTTATTTCAACAACCCAATATTCAGTCAAATCATCATTATCAGAGTTTTGCAAAAGTGAGAAGAGCAAGAACATATTTATTCTATATTTTTCATTTAAAACTCGGTTAATCAGGAGTTATATATCTTTGCAGCATGTTTTATCATCTTCATTTTTAATTTTAACCTCATATTAAAATTATCTCAAATCCTTCCTTCAAAAATAATCACTAAAGACTTCGTTAATCTTATTATCTCATTTTCATAGACAGAGTGTAAATCTCTGTTACTTTCTTTTTACTGGGTTTCGTTTACAGAATTTAGTCTGGTGGCCTGATTTGCCAAACTTTCTACACCTTATGGGTGTTCGGACACAATTACGTCCAAAATGGCCCCGCTGACCACAATTAAACACTCTCATCTTTAGCTTATGAAGCAATGCAACCTGTGTGCTCCAAAAGTGGCAGTCTGTCTGAGGACAGAGTTCGCTCGCGGTCCAATAAAAAAGACAATGTCTTGCATTTTATGGTGCTATCTGCTTTTTCATCAACATTACTTTTAGTTTCTCAATTGTACATCTCAGTCACTTCTGGGATTTTCCCTTCAGGTATAACGGCACCTCACCCATTTTTACAAATTAATGAATAAGCACAAACATCTAGAAATTTGAATTTTCTTGTTCTCTCTTTGTTTGTAGCCAGTCAACTTGCTGATCAACTTTCCAATTACAATAAAAACATTTCTGCCCATTCCCTTCATCAGTCCAGCAAATTTCTTTGAAGTCAGGGCTTCAGAGCAGAGCTGCTTACAGCGTTTGCTCTTGTCCATCTCAAAATCTTTATACCGACTAATCAAATTACCGATCATATCACTCAAAATGTTAGCCAGAATTTAGTCAACGTTCATACTCACCGGCGATCTCTAAACAGCTGTGACTTCTGCCTGATAAGACAACATTTTCCTTTCTCTCTTATCTGCCTCTTTCCCCCAACATTTCACTGTATGTTCGCATTTCTCACACACATTTCCCACAACAGCTTTTCAGTTTATCTCCCCTCTTCAACTGACTCATTCACCACTTTCAGTCTGGTGTTCCCTCGTTTGGGAAATCATTAATTAACTTCTCTGCCTTGCATTCATTTTTCCCATATAATTCTCATTTGACAAAATACCGGTGTATCATATTCAGCTAGCTTGCTTTGGGACTTCCCCATACTGGCTGTCTGTCTCTGTGGCTTTTTCCCCTCTAGCGTACGCTAATGAATCTGTCGGACGTCTCCGTTCAGATCTGATCTCTTCACCCAAGACCAGACGGGCGGACACTCCCAATAGTGTCCTATCTTATTGGCTCCCAATAGCCCAAAACCGGCTTACAGCACGGTCTCCTCGCCCACGTGAGATCTCAAAATTCTCTAAATTTTAATCACGTTGCATTCGCCCACATGGTTTCAGTTTCTATCCCATAAACGAATCAACCACGTTGCATTTGCCACAGAGTCAGACCCCACTATGGTTTATCCACCCCAATTTCAATTTTCAATTTACTCAATTTTCAATTTCAAAAATTCTTCCCCGAATTTTAAGTTTGTCTCTTACCAGAAGCGTCCCGTTGCCACCTCGGGTTCGTTTGTTCCAGTGGTCGGACCCTCCAGACCCCCTGAGCGGTTGGCCTCTCTCCCTCAATATGTCGGGGTAGAGCTGTGACTCTAAAGTCCAGGATGATCAGTCACCATCCGCTCCCAGGGTCCGGAAGGCACATCCATGGAATCCCACTTCTGACACCAACTGTCGTGGCAAAATTTCAAACTAACGCCGCATTACTGAATAAGAGACAAAACCTGCCCAATTGTCTTTATAAAGATTTAATTTCTTGCAAGAAATGAGTCACAGTCATACAGCCATCTTCAATGTCTGCAGAGTGCACACTAACTAGACATAACAGCACCCAGCTTTTTATCAGTTTCCCAAACAAAGTCACTCCTCCTGTAAATTTCCACACATGACAAGAAAAGCAGCACTTGCTCAAATCTATACATGACCTTTTACCTAGTAAGCTGGTTCTGTATGAAAATATGCAAATCAATAAACATTTCGTGCGCAATGTTTAATGTATAGCTATGATTAAATTTTCCCATAACATTATCATCAGCTGGTGTGGACACTAATATAGTTATCGTTATAGTTATCGTCTGCTGGTGTGAACACTAATATAGTTATCGTTATAGTTATCGTCTGCTGGTGTGAACACTAATATAGTTATCGTTATAGTTATCGTCTGCTGGTGTGGACACTAATATAGTTATCGTTATAGTTATCGTCAGCTGGTGTGAACACTAATATAGTTATCGTTATAGTTATCGTCTGCTGGTGTGAACACTAATATAGTTATCGTTATAGTTATCGTCTGCTGGTGTGGACACTAATATAGTTATCGTTATAGTTATCGTCAGCTGGTGTGAACACTAATATAGTTATCGTTATAGTTATCATCAGCTGGTGTGAACACTAATATAGTTATCGTTATAGTTATCGTCTGCTGGTGTGAACACTAATATAGTTATCGTTATAGTTATCGTCTGCTGGTGTGGACACTAATATAGTTATCGTTATAGTTATCGTCAGCTGGTGTGAACACTAATATAGTTATCGTTATAGTTATCGTCAGCTGGTGTGGACACTAATATAGTTATCGTCAGCTGGTGTGAACACTAATATAGTTATCGTTATAGTTATCGTCTGCTGGTGTGAACACTAATATAGTTATCGTTATAGTTATCGTCAGCTGGTGTGAACACTAATATAGTTATCGTTATAGTTGTCATCAGCTGGTGTGGACACTAATATAGTTATCGTTATAGTTATCATCAGCTGGTGTGGACACTAATATAGTTATCGTTATAGTTATCGTCAGCTGGTGTGGACACTAATATAGTTATCGTTATAGTTATCGTCAGCTGGTGTGGACACTAATATAGTTATCGTTATAGTTATCGTCAGCTGGTGTGGACACTAATATAGTTATCGTTATAGTTATCGTCCGCTGTATGAACGAGTCTTACCTCAGCTTCAGGTTGGCTCTGGTTCATCAGTTTGTTTGTGTTGTTGTTGTTGTGGTTCAGGAGTACGAGGCGGCCGTGGAGCAGCTGAAGGGCGAGCACATCCGCGTTCAGGGTGAAGAGCGGCGGAAGACTCTGAACGAGGAGACCAAACAGCACCAGGCGGTGAGACCCTGATCACGAGCGTTAGAGCAGATGCTGATGATGATGAGGATGGTGATGAGGATGTTGTTTCCGTCCACAGAGAGCTCAGTATCAGGACAAACTGGCGAGGCAGCGCTACGACGACCAGCTCCGCCAGCAGGTGTGTGTCCGCAGATTCACTCTCACTCCGGATCAAACGCGTGACTCTTAACGACGGCGTTCTGTTCCTCCACAGCAACTCCTGAACGAGGAGAACCTGCGCAAACAGGAAGAGTCTGTGCAGAAACAGGAAGCCATGAGAAGAGCGACCATCGAGCACGAGATGGATCTGCGACACAAGAACGAGATGCTGCGCGTGGAGGCGGAGTCTAAAGCTCGCGGCCGCGTGGAGAGAGAGAACGCTGACATCATCCGCGAGCAGATCCGGCTGAAGGCGGCCGAGCACAGACAGACCGTGCTGGAGTCCATACGGTACTTATTCATATGACCAGCTGCTGATGGTCACATGACCGCTGGCGTCATCACCGCTGTGTGTGTGTGTGTGTGTGTGTGTGTGTGTGCTTCAGGACGGCGGGCGCTGTATTCGGAGAAGGTTTCCGCACATTCGTATCGGACTGGGATAAAGTCACGGCTACGGTAAGCGTCTCTTGTGTCTCAGGCGGCCGTGTGTCTCCCCGTCTCACACTCCTCACACTCCTCCCCGTCTCACACTCCTCACACTCCTCCCCGTCTCACACTCCTCACATTCCTCCCCTTCTCACACTCCTCACACTCCTCCCCGTCTCACACTCCTCACACTCCTCCACGTCTCACACTCCTCCACGTCTCACACTCCTCACACTCCTCTCCATCTCACACTCCTCACACTCCTCCCCTTCTCACACTCCTCCCCTTCTCACACTCCTCCCCGTCTCACACTCCTCACACTCCTCTCCATCTCACACTCCTCCCCGTCTCACACTCCTCCCCATCTCACACTCCTCTCCATCTCACACTCCTCACACTCCTCCACGTCTCACACTCCTCCACGTCTCACACTCCTCCCCGTCTCACACTCCTCACATTCCTCCCCTTCTCACACTCCTCACACTCCTCCCCGTCTCACACTCCTCACACTCCTCCACGTCTCACACTCCTCCACGTCTCACACTCCTCACACTCCTCTCCATCTCACACTCCTCACACTCCTCCCCTATCTCACACTCCTCCCCTTCTCACACTCCTCCCCGTCTCACACTCCTCCCCGTCTCACACTCCTCACACTCCTCTCCATCTCACACTCCTCACACTCCTCCCCGTCTCACACTCCTCCCCATCTCACACTCCTCTCCATCTCACACTCCTCCACGTCTCACACTCCTCCCCGTCTCACACTCCTCCCCGTCTCACACTCCTCTCCATCTCACACTCCTCCCCTTCTCACACTCCTCCCCGTCTCACACTCCTCCCCATCTCACACTCCTCACACTCCTCTCCATCTCACACTCCTCACACTCCTCCACGTCTCACACTCCTCCCCGTCTCACACTCCTCACACTCCTCTCCATCTCACACTCCTCCACGTCTCACACTCCTCCATAGGCTTGTTTGAGATGCGCCTCGCCTCGCCTGCAGTTCAGCCGAGACTAGGCGGCTGCAGTGAGGGGAGGAGTGAAAAAAGTGCAGGCAAGCCGGACAGTTCTCTCTTCTCGTAGTGGATCAGACACCTGCGAGATCAAAGGCGGATATCGCGGGATTCACACTCGTGCGCTTTGTTGCTGATAAACTGGATGTAATTTAACTTATGTTACTTTTATATGAAAATACATATTATGAACAAGACACCCAAAGTTTTTGTTATTTATTTCCATTCGAAAGACGTGTTTATCAATAATTTTTACTTTAATTAGGCCTACATACACGTTTATATATATATATATATATTTTATAAATATGACAACAATCACATAACCCACAGAGAGATCGCCTTTGTTAGAGCGTTTGGGAATAACCCCATATGATATCAGAGTTTTAAAATCAAACATTTTAAAAAAGAACCATACATCACGGTTGTTTAAACCAATAAGCATTAAGCTGTGTCGTCAGCAAGTCGTTTCCCATCATGCTTTTGCTCCGCGCAGTCGGTGGAGAGCAGCTGCGCTCAACTGCAGAATCCGACACATCCGCCTTTCGCTCGCGAGAGTTTTTTGACATACGTCGGCATGACATCAGAGCAAGGCGGACCGCCCTCGGACACTTTTCTAACCGGCATGCATCTCGCGCTGATCACCGGTGATCGGTTCTGCGCAGATTTTGCTCATCTCAAACAAGCCTCATGTCTCACACGTCTCACACTCCGCCCTGTCTCACACTCCTCCACGTCTCACACTCCTCCACGTCTCACACTCCTCCCTGTCTCACACTCCTCCCCGTCTCACACTCCTCCCCGTCTCACACTCCTCCCCGTCTCACACTCCTCCCTGTCTCACACTCCACGTCTCACACTCCTCCCTGTCTCACACTCCTCCACGTCTCACACTCCTCCCTGTCTCACACTCCTCCACGTCTCACACTCCTCCCTGTCTCACACTCCTCCCCGTCTCACACTCCTCCACGTCTCACACTCCTCCACGTCTCACACTCCTCCCTGTCTCACACTCCTCCACGTCTCACACTCCTCCCCGTCTCACACTCCTCACACTCCTCCACGTCACACACTCACCCGTCTGTCTCTCTGACACACTCACCCGTCTGTCTCTCTGACACACACACCCGTCTGTCTCTCTGACACACTCACCCATCTGTCTCTGACACACACACCCGTCTGTCTCTGACACACACACCCGTCTGTCTCTGACACACACACCCGTCTGTCTCTCTGACACACACACCCGTCTGTCTCTCTGACACACACACCCGTCTGTCTCTCTGACACACTCACCCGTCTGTCTCTCTGACACACTCACCCGTCTGTCTCTGACACACACACCCGTCTGTCTCTCTGACACACACACCCGTCTGTCTCTCTGACACACACACCCGTCTGTCTCTGACACACACACCCGTCTGTCTCTCTGACACACACACCCGTCTGTCTCTCTGACACACACACCCGTATGTCTCTCTGACACACTCACCCGTCTGTCTCTCTGACACACACACCCGTCTGTCTCTCTGACACACTCACCCGTCTGTCTCTCTGACACACACACCCGTCTGTCTCTCTGACACACACACCCGTCTGTCTCGCTGACACACACACCCGTCTGTCTCTCTGACACACTCACCCGTCTGTCTCTCTGACACACTCACCCGTCTGTCTCTCTGACACACTCACCCGTCTGTCTCTCTGACACACACACCCGTATGTCTCTCTGACACACTCACCCGTCTGTCTCTCTGACACACACACCCGTCTGTCTCTCTGACACACTCACCCGTCTGTCTCTCTGACACACACACCCGTCTGTCTCTGACACACACACCCGTCTGTCTCTCTGACACACTCACCCGTCTGTCTCTCTGACACACTCACCCGTCTGTCTCTCTGACACACTCACCCGTCTGTCTCTCTGACACACACACCCGTCTGTCTCTCTGACACACTCACCCGTCTGTCTCTCTGACACACACACCCGTCTGTCTCTCTGACACACTCACCCGTCTGTCTCTCTGACACACACACCCGTCTGTCTCTCTGACACACTCACCCGTCTGTCTCTCTGACACACTCACCCGTCTGTCTCTCTGACACACTCACCCGTCTGTCTCTCTGACACACACACCCGTCTGTCTCTCTGACACACTCACCCGTCTGTCTCTCTGACACACTCACCCGTCTGTCTCTCTGACACACACACCCGTCTGTCTCTCTGACACACTCACCCGTCTGTCTCTCTGACACACTCACCCGTCTGTCTCTCTGACCCTCATGCTCCTGTAGGTGGCGGGACTGACGCTGCTGGCGGTGGGCGTGTACTCCGCCCGGAACGCGACGGCTGTGGCGGGACGCTACATTGAGGCTCGGCTAGGAAAACCTTCACTAGTGCGAGAGACCTCTCGAATCACGGTGGCGGAAGCCCTCAAGCACCCCATCAAGGTACGACAGGAATGTGCTGATTTCCTGTGCAGACAGGAAGTGAGGTGTGTGCTGATGTGTTTGTTTGTTTCAGATGGCGAAGCGTTTGAAGAGTAAAGCGCAGGACGCGCTGGAGGGGGTCGTGCTCAGCGTGAGTGTTTGCGCATCTCTCACTTCCTGTTAGCGCTCATGTGCGCGGTGAGGAACGTGTGTCTTCCTGTCTCTCTGCAGCCGACTCTGGAGGAGCGCGTGCGGGACATCGCCATCGCCACCCGGAACACACGGCAGAACCGCGGCCTGTACCGGAACATCCTCATGTACGGCCCGCCGGGGACGGGGAAGACGCTCTTCGCTAAGGTAACACACGCATGTTCATACTGTCGTCACGGCGACGGAGTGTCTAACTGCGTCTGATTGGCTGTGAGCAGAAGCTGGCGATGCATTCTGGGATGGATTACGCCATCATGACGGGGGGAGACGTGGCTCCGATGGGCCGTGACGGAGTGACGGCGATGCACAAGGTGTTCGACTGGGCCGGAACCAGCCGCCGCGGGTGAGACGCCCACATCACGCCGATCATGACCATAACACATGCAAACATAATATAATATAACACTTCTGTGTGTGTGTGTGTGTGTGTGTGTGTGTCAGGCTGCTGCTGTTTGTGGATGAAGCCGATGCATTCCTGCGCAAGAGATCCACTGTGAGTCTCGCTCTCATGCACTGTTTACATGTGTCATCGCATCAGCTGACACGCGTGTGTGTGCTGACGTGTGTGTGTGTGTGTGTGTGTGTGTGTGTGTGTGTGTTCCAGGAGAAAATCAGCGAGGATCTGCGCGCAACTCTAAACGCATTCCTGTACCGCACCGGAGAACAGAGCAACAAGTAAACACACCAGTCTGCCTCTCTCACACACCCGTCTGTCTCTCTCACATACCCGTCTGTCTCTCTCTCACACACCCGTCTGTCTCTCACACACCCGTCTGTCTCTCACACACCCGTCTGTCTCTCTCACACACCCGTCTGTCTCTCTCTCACACACCCGTCTGTCTCTCACACACCCGTCTGTCTCTCTCACACACCCGTCTGTCTCTCTCACACACCCGTCTGTCTCTCTCACATACCCGTCTGTCTCTCTCTCACACACCCGTCTGTCTCTCTCACACACCCGTCTGTCTCTCTCTCACACCCGTCTGTCTCTCTCACACACCCGTCTGTCTCTCTCACACACCCGTCTGTCTCTCTCACACACCCGTCTGTCTCTCACACACACCCGTCTGTCTCTCTCACACACCCGTCTGTCTCTCTCTCACACACACCCGTCTGTCTCTCTCACACACCCGTCTGTCTCTCACACACACCCGTCTGTCTCTCACACACACCCGTCTGTCTCTCACACACCCGTCTGTCTCTCACACACCCGTCTGTCTCTCACACACCCGTCTGTCTCTCTCACACACGTCTGTCTCTCTCACACACGTCTGTCTCTCTCACACACGTCTGTCTCTCACACACCCGTCTGTCTCTCTCACACACGTCTGTCTCTCACACACCCGTCTGTCTCTCTCACACACGTCTGTCTCTCACACACCCGTCTGTCTCTCTCTCACACACACCCGTCAGTCTGTCTCTCTCACACACCCGTCAGTCTGTCTCTCTCACACACCCGTCTGTCTCTCTCTCACACACACCCGTCTGTCTCTCTCACACACCCGTCAGTCTGTCTCTCTCACACACCCGTCTGTCTCTCTCTCACACACACCCGTCTGTCTCTTTCACACACCCGTCTGTCTCTCTCACACACGTCTGTCTCTCACACACCCGTCTGTCTCTCTCACACACGTCTGTCTCTCACACACCCGTCTGTCTCTCTCTCACACACACCCGTCTGTCTCTCTCACACACCCGTCAGTCTGTCTCTCTCACACACCCGTCTGTCTCTCTCTCTCACACACCCGTCTGTCTGTCTCTCTCACACCCATCTGTCTCTCTCTCTCACACACCCGTCTGTCTCTCTCTCTCACACACCCGTCTGTCTCTCTCTCACACACACCCGTCTGTCTCTCTCTCTCTCTCTCACACACACCGGTCTGTCTCTCTCACACACACCCATCTGTGTCTCTCTCTCTCTCTCTCTCACACCCATCCGTCTGTCTCTCACACACCCGTCTGTCTCTCTCTCTCACACACACCCATCTGTCTCTCTCACACACACCTGTCTGTCTCTCACACACACCTGTCTGTCTCTCTCTCACACCCATCCGTCTGTCTCTCACACACCCGTCTGTCTCTCTCTCACACACACCCATCTGTCTCTCTCACACACACCTGTCTGTCTCTCTCTCACACCCATCCGTCTGTCTCTCACACACCCGTCTGTCTCTCTCTCTCTCACACACACCCATCTGTCTCTCTCACACACTCGTCTGTCTCTCTCTCTCTCACACACACCGGTCTGTCTCTCTCACACACACCCATCTGTGTCTCTCTCTCTCTCACACCCATCCGTCTGTCTCTCACACACCTGTCTGTCTCTCGCTGGTTGATGATCGTGTGTGTGTGTGTGTGTGTGTGTGCAGGT
This sequence comes from Romanogobio albipinnatus, assembly GCA_023566225.1. Lineage (NCBI taxonomy): Eukaryota > Metazoa > Chordata > Actinopteri > Cypriniformes > Gobionidae > Romanogobio > Romanogobio albipinnatus. The sequence continues at coordinate 38,915,309 of CM042263.1, forward strand.
TTATGCTGGTGTTGGCCAGTAATCAGCCTGAGCAGTTTGACTGGGCCATAAACGACCGAATCGATGAGATCGTGAACTTCATGCTGCCAGGACCGGACGAGAGAGAGAGACTCGTGCGGCTGTACTTCGACCGATACGTGCTGGAGCCGGCCACTGGAGGACGCCAGTGAGTCTCACACACACACACACACACACACACACACACACACACACTGCCAAAGAGACTCGAATAACTGTCGTCTTTTATCATTCAGTGCAAGTGTTATACATCATTATAATCTGATAAGTTTCTTTTTTTTTTGTGTACAGCCACAATTAAAACAAATTGTTGTGCTCTTTGCAAAATAAGGGAAACACACATCTTCAGGCTCTCTCTCAGTGATGTCTAATCTGATTCTCTTCAGAAAATAACCTGTAGCTTTAGTGAAACCTTGACACACAAATAGGGCTGGGCGATAAAATGATAACTATGTATCGTGATAGACACGTAATCGATATCAATAAAAAATGCGTTTGATCATTTTTTTCCCTTCTTCGTCGGAAGAAACCCAAGGGTGTGAAGCAAGTTTGGTTGCATGAACAAAGGCACTCACTCTATAGTAACCAAGCAACGTAGGGAGTGACAGGCTAACAGCCAATCAGGTAACTGTATCTTGTTTGGTTGCGCCATATCGGTGTCTCATGTTGGATTCATTCTTCAGTAACAGAACCGGCGTGATGAGTGGAAAATGAGCCGCAGCAAGCGAGGAAATTATTGATAAAACAGGAAAACGAGTTGGCTCGCCAGTGTGGCAGTTTTTTTGTGGCAGCCTCCTCTGAGAGCGCGAGCCTCCTCTGAGAGCGCGAGCCTCCTCTGAGAGCGCGAGCCTCCTCTGACAGCAGGAGCCTCCTCTGAGAGCGCAAGCCTCCTCTGAGAGCGCGAGCCTCCTCTGAGAGCGCGAGCCTCCTCTGAGAGCGCGAGCCTCCTCTGACAGCAGGAGCCTCCTCTGAGAGCGCGAGCCTCCTCTGACAGCGCGAGCCTCCTCTGACAGCAGGAGCCTCCTCTGAGAGCGCGAGCCTCCTCTGACAGCAGGAGCCTCCTCTGAGAGCGCGAGCCTCCTCTGAGAGTGCGAGCCTCCTCTGACGGCAGGAGCCTCCTCGGAGAGCGTGAGCCTCCTCTGACGGCAGGAGCCTCCTCTGAGAGCGCGAGCCTCCTCTGACGGCAGGAGCCTCCTCTGAGAGCGTGAGCCTCCTCCTGAGAGCGTGAGCCTCCTCCTGAGAGCGTGAGCCTCCTCTGACGGCAGGAGCCTCCTGAGAGCGTGAGCCTCCTCTGATGGCAGGAGCCTCCTCTGAGAGCGTGAGCCTCCTCTGACGGCAGGAGCCTCCTCTGAGAGCGCGAGCCTCCTCTGACGGCAGGAGCCTCCTCTGAGAGCGCGAGCCTCCTCTGACGGCAGGAGCCTCCTCTGAGAGCGTGAGCCTCCTCTGACGGCAGGAGCCTCCTCTGAGAGAGTGAGCCTCCTCTGACGGCAGGAGCCTCCTCTGAGAGCGCGAGCCTCCTCTGACGGCAGGAGCCTCCTCTGAGAGCGCGAGCCTCCTCTGACGGCAGGAGCCTCCTCTGAGAGCGCGAGCCTCCTCTGACGGCAGGAGCCTCCTCTGAGAGAGTGAGCCTCCTCTGACGGCAGGAGCCTCCTCTGAGGGCGTGAGCCTCCTCTGACGGCAGGAGCCTCCTCTGAGGGCGTGAGCCTCCTCTGAGAGCGCGAGCCTCCTCTGATGGCAGGAGCCTCCTCTGAGAGAGTGAGCCTCCTCTGACGGCAGGAGCCTCCTCTGACGGCAGGAGCCTCCTCTGAGGGCGTGAGCCTCCTCTGACGGCAGGAGCCTCCTCTGAGAGCGTGAGCCTCCTCTGAGAGCGCGAGCCTCCTCTGATGGCAGGAGCCTCCTCTGAGAGAGTGAGCCTCCTCTGACGGCAGGAGCCTCCTCTGAGGGCGTGAGCCTCCTCTGACGGCAGGAGCCTCCTCTGAGGGCGTGAGCCTCCTCTGACGGCAGGAGCCTCCTCTGAGAGAGTGAGCCTCCTCTGACGGCAGGAGCCTCCTCTGAGAGCGTGAGCCTCCTCTGACGGCAGGAGCCTCCTCTGAGAGCGTGAGCCTCCTCTGACGGCAGGAGTCTCCTCTGAGAGCGTGAGCCTCCTCTGACGGCAGGAGCCTCCTCTGAGAGCGCGAGCCTCCTCTGACGGCAGGAGCCTCCTCTGAGAGCGTGAGCCTCCTCTGACGGCAGGAGCCTCCTCTGAGAGCGTGAGCCTCCTCTGATGGCAGGAGCCTCCTCTGAGAGCGCGAGCCTCCTCTGAGAGCGTGAGCCTCCTCTGACGGCAGGAGCCTCCTCTGAGAGCGTGAGCCTCCTCTGACGGCAGGAGCCTCCTGAGAGCGTGAGCCTCCTCTGAGAGCGTGAGCCTCCTCTGAGAGCGCGAGCCTCCTCTGACGGCAGGAGCCTCCTCTGAGAGCGTGAGCCTCCTCTGACGGCAGGAGCCTCCTCTGAGAGCGCGAGCCTCCTCTGACGGCAGGAGCCTCCTCTGAGAGCGTGAGCCTCCTCTGACGGCAGGAGCCTCCTCTGAGAGCGTGAGCCTCCTCTGACGGCAGGAGTCTCCTCTGAGAGCGCGAGCCTCCTCTGACGGCAGGAGCCTCCTCTGAGAGCGCGAGCCTCCTCTGACGGCAGGAGCCTCCTCTGAGAGCGCGAGCCTCCTCTGACGGCAGGAGCCTCCTCTGAGAGAGTGAGCCTCCTCTGACGGCAGGAGCCTCCTCTGAGAGAGTGAGCCTCCTCTGACGGCAGGAGCCTCCTCTGAGAGCGTGAGCCTCCTCTGACGGCAGGAGCCTCCTCTGAGAGCGTGAGCCTCCTCTGACGGCAGGAGCCTCCTCTGAGAGAGTGAGCCTCCTCTGACGGCAGGAGCCTCCTCTGAGAGCGTGAGCCTCCTCTGACGGCAGGAGCCTCCTCTGAGAGCGTGAGCCTCCTCTGACGGCAGGAGCCTCCTCTGAGAGCGCGAGCCTCCTCTGACGGCAGGAGTCTCCTCTGAGAGCGCGAGCCTCCTCTGACGGCAGGAGCCTCCTCTGAGAGCGCGAGCCTCCTCTGACGGCAGGAGCCTCCTCTGAGAGCGTGAGCCTCCTCTGACGGCAGGAGCCTCCTCTGAGAGAGTGAGCCTCCTCTGACGGCAGGAGCCTCCTCTGAGAGCGTGAGCCTCCTCTGACGGCAGGAGTCTCCTCTGAGAGCGCGAGCCTCCTCTGACGGCAGGAGCCTCCTCTGAGAGCGCGAGCCTCCTCTGACGGCAGGAGCCTCCTCTGAGAGAGTGAGCCTCCTCTGACGGCAGGAGCCTCCTCTGAGAGCGTGAGCCTCCTCTGACGGCAGGAGTCTCCTCTGAGAGCGCGAGCCTCCTCTGATGGCAGGAGCCTCCTCTGAGAGCGCGAGCCTCCTCTGACGGCAGGAGCCTCCTCTGAGAGCGTGAGCCTCCTCTGACGGCAGGAGCCTCCTCTGAGAGAGTGAGCCTCCTCTGACGGCAGGAGCCTCCTCTGAGAGCGTGAGCCTCCTCTGACGGCAGGAGCCTCCTCTGAGAGCGTGAGCCTCCTCTGACGGCAGGAGCCTCCTCTGAGAGCGCGAGCCTCCTCTGACGGCAGGAGTCTCCTCTGAGAGCGCGAGCCTCCTCTGACGGCAGGAGCCTCCTCTGAGAGCGCGAGCCTCCTCTGACGGCAGGAGCCTCCTCTGAGAGCGCGAGCCTCCTCTGACGGCAGGAGCCTCCTCTGAGAGCGTGAGCCTCCTCTGACGGCAGGAGCCTCCTCTGAGAGCGTGAGCCTCCTCTGACGGCAGGAGCCTCCTCTGAGAGCGTGAGCCTCCTCTGACGGCAGGAGCCTCCTCTGAGAGCGTGAGCCTCCTCTGATGGCAGGAGCCTCCTCTGAGAGCGTGAGCCTCCTCTGACGGCAGGAGCCTCCTCTGAGAGCGTGAGCCTCCTCTGACGGCAGGAGCCTCCTCTGAGAGCGTGAGCCTCCTCTGATGGCAGGAGCCTCCTCTGAGAGCGCGAGCCTCCTCTGAGAGCGTGAGCCTCCTCTGACGGCAGGAGCCTCCTCTGAGAGCGTGAGCCTCCTCTGACGGCAGGAGCCTCCTCTGAGAGCGTGAGCCTCCTCTGACGGCAGGAGCCTCCTCTGAGAGCGTGAGCCTCCTCTGATGGCAGGAGCCTCCTCTGAGAGCGCGAGCCTCCTCTGAGAGCGTGAGCCTCCTCTGACGGCAGGAGCCTCCTCTGAGAGCGTGAGCCTCCTCTGATGGCAGGAGCCTCCTCTGAGAGCGCGAGCCTCCTCTGAGAGCGTGAGCCTCCTCTGACGGCAGGAGCCTCCTCTGAGAGCGTGAGCCTCCTCTGACGGCAGGAGCCTCCTGAGAGCGTGAGCCTCCTCTGACGGCAGGAGCCTCCTCTGAGAGCGGGAGCCTCCTCTGACGGCAGGAGCCTCCTCTGAGAGCGCGAGCCTCCTCTGACGGCAGGAGCCTCCTCTGAGAGCGTGAGCCTCCTCTGACGGCAGGAGCCTCCTGAGAGCGTGAGCCTCCTCTGACGGCAGGAGCCTCCTCTGAGAGCGTGAGCCTCCTCTGATGGCAGGAGCCTCCTCTGAGAGCGTGAGCCTCCTCTGACGGCAGGAGCCTCCTCTGAGAGTGCAAGCCTCCTCTGAGAGCGCGAGCCTCCTCTGACGGCAGGAGCCTCCTCTGACAGCGTGAGCCTCCTCTGACAGCAGGAGCCTCCTCTGAGAGCGCGAGCCTCATTCGTTTGTGCTTTTCTTGACTTTGGTTGAATCCGAAATCGCCCCCTAAACCCTCAATCATGATTCCCTACTTTAGTCCACTGATACAGTTCACTTGAAGGAGTGAATGAAAACAAGTGACATCAGCTGTACACTCGTTATTGCGGTGCATTGTGGGATAGAATTAGTGCACTCAATAACATCCACTATGGTTTCGGACACCACTACAAATGGCTGTCCCCTCAAATAATGCCCTATTTAAGGGCATAGGGGGCGATTTCGGATTCAGCCTTTGAAACTACACAGAGAGGTAACGTTACTCTGCATCAGGGCCTTATGACAAAGCATCAAACGCTAACAGTTACAGAGAAATAACGGAGGCACTGCACCTTCATGTTAAGAGACAAATGTTAAGTGTTCACTGTGATTTTAGACTTGTGTTTATATTTGAATTATTTGAGTGTTTTCTATGGTTGTGTTGACATTTCTGCCTTTATAACTGAGGGGATTATAATGATAGGGGAAGGTCAAGTTTAAAATAATGTTTAAATGTAAAATATTTTTCTCCTGGTCCTTATTTTAAACGGGTCATAAAACCTATCAATTATCGATATCGACCGATGTGAAACGCTTCTATCGTGATACAGTTTTCAGCCGTATCGCCCAGCCCTACACACAAACATGAGACATATGTCTAAAGAAACGTTGAAATGTCAGGTTTTAAATCATGTAAGGTAGGCTAAGTTTATTCTGTTAGCATCTGTGAATATGAAACGCAAAAAGACTTTAAATATAAATCCTGATGCAACATGACGCAAGACTTATTAAGATTTATTTGGCCTGTTTTCATTTTGTATAAATTGTATCTTAGTTTTAATCAATGTTTTTAATATAGTTGCTTCTTATTTTATAAGAAGTCAATATAACGGACAATAGCCACGCGTGTCATAAATGAACTGAAGATGGAAATGATATTTGAGGATGAATTGCCTTTTTCACAGTGAATTTCGTTTTGTATAAATTGTATCTTAATTTGAATCAATGTTTTTAAAACAAATTTTGCTTCATATTGATGTTTAAATATTATATCCTATGTAATTTTTTTTATTTAATATCAAAGTTTGTCAGAAATGATTCTGGAGTTTTGTTTTGTAGAGTGTTTTTTTTGTTTTAGAAAGTTAATTGCTTTCTTTAAACTGAATTTCGTTTTGTGTAAATTATATATTTTTTAAAATCATGCATAAATATGATTCTCTCAAATACAAGCATGTACATACATGTTGCTCAGATATTATGGTAGCCCAGTTTGTGCTGAACAGTGTAATTACACGTGTGCCATTAATGTGTTTATAAGCAACTGAAAAAAACACAAATGTCAGAGCATGTCAAACTTCTACAGTTCTTAATACTTAATAGTTCTAGTTTTAGTCAACACTATCAGCTCTGATTCAGAATGAGTTTTTCATAACGGGTGTGCGTATGCCTTATGATGATGGGTGTGTGTTCTGTGCTCAGGCGGCTGAAGCTGGCTCCGTTTGACTACGGGCTGAAGTGTTCGGAGATCGCCGAGCGTGTGGACGGCATGTCTGGACGAGAGATCTCGAAGCTCGGAGTCGCCTGGCAGGTCAGATCCTCGTCTGATAAACATCACACACACACACACACGGACATTATGTCTATTTGAGCTTTCAAATACAGTGAAAATTCTAAATGATCACCTTAAGTAGAAATAGAAGTGATGTCCCGCTGAGGCTCATGGGTAATGTGTGTGTGTGTCAGGCGGCGGCGTACGCGTCGGAGGACGGGGTCCTGACCGAGGCCATGATCGACGCCCGTGTGGACGAGGCCATCCGCCAGCACCAGCAGAAGATGGACTGGCTTCATGGAGGAGGAGTTCTGGACAACGAGGGCCGCCTGGCGCCAGGAACGCCCGCTAAAGGCTCGAAGACCGGCTTCACGCTGACCGCACAGGAAGTGCTCAGCCCTCTGCAGGAAGTGCCCGAGGACAGCAGGAAGACGTCAGAACAGAGCAAACCCGACGGGACTCCAGTGTAACGCTCGTGTGTGTTAGCAGAAGCCACGAGTGAACCGCAGTAACTCGCCTGTGTGTGTGTGTGTGTCACTGTTAATGATCAGAGACTGAGTCATGACATCACTGAGCCTGTGTGTCACATGACATCACTGGACCTGTGTCACATGACATCACTGAGCCTGTGTCACATGACATCACTGGACCTGTGTTTGTGTCTGACAGTAAAGCTTCATTTCTTACGTCTGCTGGAGTTTGACTTCATGTGTTCGTCTCAATCTTCACCTTCAATGTAATTTTGGTCAAATGTATCTGCAAATGCATAAAGCTGACTAACAACATGAATATGCTCATATTTTGTTATTTTATATAATTGAGTCGAGGAAGTAGTGCTAAACAAGCCATGTGAGGATTTAAAAACTGAATCATCTACAAGAACCGTCTGAACGAGCCAATAAGAGCCAGGCTTTCCAGAGCTACGAGAGAGAGCCGCTCGCTTGACGTTAAAGGTGCAGTGTGTAAGTTTTAGCGGCATCTAGTGGTGAGGTTGTGTAAAAATGTGTACAAACAGCGTATGATTATTATTCTGGCAACTTTACAGGTCAGAGGTCATAATAGATCGGAATATTGGAACAA
>CM042263.1:38932712-38935212 GCA_023566225.1 Romanogobio albipinnatus
ACCCGTCTCACGCTGTGTGTTTGTGTCTCAGGAGTAACGAGGTGTGGCTTCTGGATCTGGAGCAGTGGTCCTGGTCCAAACCCGCCGTCAGCCGCCCGTCGCCTCACCCGCGCGGAGGCCAGTCTCAGGTAACGCACGCTCCTCGCTCTCTCCCTTCCCATGATGCCGCTGAGATTGATCACTGTGTCCCCTCAGATCGTGATTGACAGCGAGACGCTGCTGATTCTGGGCGGCTGCGGCGGGCCCAACGCTGTGAGTATCTGCTGAGAACACACCCCAAACTGGTCACGCTATATCATCAAATACTGGTCTTTTGATTATCCCGTGTGTGCGCAGCTGCTGAAGGACGCCTGGCTGCTGCACATGAGCACCCCCAGCTGGACGTGGCAGCAGCTGCGGGTGGAGAACGAGGATCATGGCGCGCCCGAGCTGTGGTGTCACCCGGCCTGCAAGGTGAGCATGAACCTGAGCACACATGCATTAAAGGCTTATAACACTCTCACACACACACACACACAGTTTCTGGCAGTCTGGTGGGGTTCTTCAACGTCCATGTTAAAAGATTAAGCCTTGTTTATATGAGACACACGCGTCAGCAGCAGCGTAGGGGTGAGACACTCTGCAGCAGCGTAGGGGTGAGACACGCAGCAGCAGCAGCGTAGGGGTGAGACGCAGCAGCAGCGTAGGGGTGAGACACGCAGCAGCAGCGTAGGGGTGAGACATGCAGCAGCGTAGGGGTGAGACACGCGGCAGCAGCAGCGTAGGGGTGAGACACGCAGCAGCGTAGGGGTGAGACACGCAGCAGCGTAGGGGTGAGACACATGCGGCAGCAGCAGCGTAGGGGTGAGACACAGCAGCAGCGTAGGGGTGAGACATTCAGGCAGCAGCGTAGGGGTGAGACGCAGCAGCGTAGGGGTCAGACACTGCAGCAGCAGCGTAGGGGTGAGACACTCTGCAGCAGCAGCGTAGGGGTGAGACACTCGGCAGCAGCGTAGGGGTGAGACGCAGCAGCGTAGGGGTGAGACACGCGGCAGCAGCGTAGGGGTGAGACACGCGGCAGCAGCGTAGGGGTGAGACACTCGGCAGCAGCGTAGGGGTGAGACACTCGGCAGCAGCGTAGGGGTGAGACACTCGGCAGCAGCGTAGGGGTGAGACACTCGGCAGCAGCGTAGGGGTGAGACACTCGGCAGCAGCGTAGGGGTGAGACACTCGGCAGCAGCGTAGGGGTGAGACACTCGGCAGCAGCGTAGGGGTGAGACACTCGGCAGCAGCGTAGGGGTGAGACACTCTGCAGCAGCGTAGGGGTGAGACACTCGGCAGCAGCGTAGGGGTGAGACACTCTGCAGCAGCGTAGGGGTGAGACACTCTGCAGCAGCGTAGGGGTGAGACACTCTGCAGCAGCGTAGGGGTGAGACACTCGGCAGCAGCGTAGGGGTGAGACACTCGGCAGCAGCGTAGGGGTCAGACACTGCAGCAGCAGCGTAGGGGTGAGACACTCGGCAGCAGCGTAGGGGTGAGACACTCTGCAGCAGCGTAGGGGTCAGACACTCGGCAGCAGCGTAGGGGTGAGACACTCTGCAGCAGCGTAGGGGTCAGACACTCGGCAGCAGCGTAGGGGTGAGACACTCTGCAGCAGCGTAGGGGTGAGACACTCGGCAGCAGCGTAGGGGTGAGACACTCGGCAGCAGCGTAGGGGTCAGACACTGCAGCAGCAGCGTAGGGGTGAGACGCGCGGCGGCAGCAGCGTAGGGGTGAGACACTCGACAGCAGCGTAGGGGTGAGACACGCGGCAGCAGCGTAGAGGTGAGACACGCGGCAGCAGCGTAGGGGTGAGACACTCTGCAGCAGCGTAGGGGTGAGACACTCTGCAGCAGCGTAGGGGTGAGACACTCGGCAGCAGCGTAGGGGTGAGACACTCGGCAGCAGCGTAGGGGTGAGACACTCGCGGCAGCAGCGTAGGGGTGAGATACTCGCGGCAGCAGCGTAGGGGTGAGACACTCGGCAGCAGCGTAGGGGTGAGACACTCTGCAGCAGCGTAGGGGTGAGACACTCGCGGCAGCAGCGTAGGGGTGAGACACTCGGCAGCAGCGTAGGGGTGAGACACTCGCAGCAGCAGCGTAGGGGTGAGACACTCGCGGCAGCAGCGTAGGGGTGAGACGCGCGGCAGCAGCGTAGGGGTGAGACACTCGGCACCAGCGTAGGGGTGAGGCGCAGCAGCAGCGTAGGGGTGAGACACTCGGCAGCAGCGTAGAGGTGAGACACTCGCGGCAGCAGCGTATGGGTGAGACACTCGCGGCAGCAGCGTAGGGGTGAGACGCGCGGCAGCAGCATAGGGGTGAGACGCGTGGCAGCAGCAGCAGCATAGGGGTGAGACACTCTGCAGCAGCGTAGAGGTGAGACACTCGGCAGCAGCGTAGGGGTGAGACACTCTGCAGCAGCGTAGGGGTGAGACACTCGGCAGCAGCGTAGGGGTCAGACACTCTGCAGCAGCAGCGTAGGG
>CM042263.1:38950682-38975682 GCA_023566225.1 Romanogobio albipinnatus
GGAGTGGATGATGCGGTGAGCAGTGGATGATGCGGTGAGGAGTGGATGATGCGGTGAGCAGTGGATGATGCGGTGAGGAGTGGATGATGCGGTGAGGAGTGGATGATGCGGTGAGCAGTGGATGATGCGGTGAGCAGTGGATGATGCGGTGAGGAGTGGATGATGCGGTGAGGAGTGGATGATGCGGTGAGCAGTGGATGATGCGGTGAGGAGTGGATGATGCGGTGAGCAGTGGATGATGCGGTGAGCAGTGGATGATGCGGTGAGCAGTGGATGATGCGGTGAGGAGTGGATGATGCGGTGAGGAGTGGATGATGCGGTGAGGAGTGGATGATGCGGTGAGGAGTGGATGATGCGGTGAGGAGTGGATGATGCGGTGAGGAGTGGATGATGCGGTGAGGAGTGGATGATGCGGTGAGCAGTGGATGATGCGGTGAGGAGTGGATGATGCGGTGAGGAGTGGATGATGCGGTGAGGAGTGGATGATGCGGTGAGGAGTGGATGATGCGGTGAGGAGTGGATGATGCGGTGAGCAGTGGATGATGCGGTGAGCAGTGGATGATGTAAATAATGATAAGCAGATATCAACCGCCGTATATTATGTTATTCGTGTGTGTGTGTGTGTGTGTGTGCGCGTTGTCAGTGCATTGTTGTTAATTATGTGAGCATACCAAGACAAATTTCTATCAACTGTATTGTTGAAATAGCTAAATAAACTTGAACCTTGAACCCTGGTTGTTTACCGTCTTTAGCTGACTCATTTTCAGGAAAAATCTTGTAACTCGAGATGTTGTCCATTTGCTGCTTCATCAATCACTGCAGTGCTGTCACACACACACACACACACACACACACACACACACACACACACACACACACACACACACACACACACAGAGGGTGTTGACAGTAAGGCATCCAGAGACGGCTCAGATATCAGGGGAAGGTACAGTGAGTGTTTATGAGTCAGTGGCTGTGACGAGTGTGATGTGTTTCCTGTGACTGCGCAGGTGAAGACGCACCTGCAGGCGCAGACGGTGGCGGCCATCGCTGTAGGACACCAGCACAACCATCAGGTACAGAGATCTGTGCGCAGGTCATGTGATTCACGGCTAATTCAGGCTTAGTATTTTCCGTCAACCACCCAAAATATGTGACCTAACCGGAGAGTGCACAGTGTGTGTGTGTGTGTGTGTGTGTGTGTGTCGACACACCTCTCACTGTTCTGCACTGGCAGCCAATCAAAACTCAGCCAATTGGAGTTTAGGGTTAGGGTTAGGGTTGAGTATATTTGAGTTTAGTTGAGTTTGAGTACATTTGAATATATTAGTGTGAGTGATTGTGATTGGCGTTCCTCAGGGCGTGTCGAGCGCGTTCCTGTCCATCTACCGGCGTGAGGGTGTGACGGGTCTGTGGCGGGGGGTGAACGGGGCCGTGCCGAGGGTCACGGTGGGGTCAGCGGCTCAACTGGCCACGTTCAGCTCGGCTAAAGACTGGGTCACCCGCGCACAGGTCAGCACACACACATCTGCATAGTTCAGCTGATCATTATAATCACCACAGGCTCAATCAAAGAGACGTTTGCTATAAAAAACCCTTTATTGGTTTAGTTTTTCAGGAGACAAACTGTAATGTGTGTGTGTGTGTGTGTGTGTGTGTGTCTGCAGTGGTTCAGTCCTCACAGCTTCCTCACCGCTCTCGTTGCCGCCATGATCAGCGGAGTCGCCGTGACGATCACGATGACGCCGTTTGATGTCATCAGCACACGACTGTACAACCAACCGGTGGACGAGTTTAAAAGGGTAACACACACTTTATTTACCAAGATTATATAAAACAATAATCCACAGTGTGCATTACAGCTGAAGCGTGTGTGTGTGTGTGCCAGGGCCGTCTGTACAGCGGGTTCGTGGACTGCCTGATGAAGGTGTGCGGCGCTGAGGGGATTGTGGGTCTGTACAAAGGCATGACGCCGGTGTTTGTGCGTCTGGCTCCTCATACGGTGCTCAGTATGCTCATATGGGACGTCCTGAGACAGCGGGCGCTGCTCTACACACACTGATGAGATTATGTGTGTGTGTGTGTGTGTGTGTGTGTGTGTGTGTGTGTGTGTGTGTGTGTGTGTGTGTGTGTGTGTGTGAACGGACTCTCAGTGCCGTTGGGTTTTACCTCACTAGTGTGCCTTATGTCCAATACCACTGTCAAGATTCTGTGTTTAAAGAGTTGATTAAAGTGTTTACTGACTGACTTCAGTGTGTCTGTGATTATTGTGAGGTCGAGATATGCTAATGTTCTCTCAGCCGAACCCAATGCTCACATCCGCTGAGAGATTAAAGGCGCAGTGTGTAACGTTTCGACTCAGAGGCGTGTCTTGACTCGTGAGTGGGCGGAGCTTTTATTTGAGCGCTTCCGCTTCTTCTGCTCATGCGTGTGTGTGTGTGTTTGATCCTCTCACACACATGTGAGTGTGTTAAAGTGATGTTGTAACGCTACTATGAGACACTTGTTCACTCTGCAGTGAGCGAGATCATATGAGGCGGGAACACATGGCACTCTGTGCGCTAAACCAACAACAGCAGATTTACACAATCAGACTAACTGTGTTGAGCTGGAGAACAACGAGGAGTTTCTGTCCATCAATGATCCAAACACTGGCCAATAACACACACCAGATATTAAAGCGCCGCTAGTGTTGCCATGGTTACCGCACAATAACACCGGACGCGGGGATGATGTCACTGATGGGCGGCGCACACACACGGGCCGTGTCCTGGGGAAAATCACACATTCTGGGACAAATTTGGGATAAAGTCAACACAATATATAACACTGATCTAGAGGAGATCTTACATACTGTGCCTTTAAATGAATATCTCAATAATGTATCAGCCAAGCCTGCAGCGCTCCTCTCAGAAACTGAAGCCTCCGCGCCTCGATCGCCCCCCGGTGGCCGGTCCCAGTATAGCTCATAAACCCCGCCCCTCCATGTATTAAAATGGACACGAGACACACCAAACAATTCAATTCCACTTCAAATAACTGTTTCCTAAAGATGGTTTCTGTCATTTTAGGCAGTTTTCATCACGCTGATTTCATTTCAAGTGTTGGTTTTTTAAATAAGTTTAGTTTAGTGAGTTATTTGATGCTATAAAAACAGGGGGTGTGGCCTCATGATTGACAGCTGAGAGATTGACGGCTTCTCTGAGTGAAGTTGTCACTGAGGCACTAACGGACTTTTTTTGGGGAGGAGATTGGAGCTTTAGCTTTCATTTCTACATTTCTATAACTGTTTATTTCCCACCATCATAATGAATAGTTCTGCATCTGTGAGAGTGGGCGGCTTTTGATAATCGCGCCTCTACTTCCTGCTCTCCACTGCGCAGACTCGGCCCGAGATGTCAGCGTGTGCGGCCTCCGAAAGCTTCAACTCTGGTCAGCGGAAGTCAATGAAGTTGCGGCGTCCATATTGTTTTACAGTCTATGGTATCGACACATTCGCATGTTTGCGGTTCTGATGTCGGCCCTTATTGCCCCTTAACATATTTCTGGGTTTGAGAGAATACTTAAATATATTTTCTGCATTTCCATTGGCTCAAATAACAAAAGAAAAACTCTACAATAGCCTTTTCACAACTTTCAGAAGTGAGAGAGAGAGAGGCGCTGTATTAGAAACCCCTCACAGAATGAAATCAGGATTGTGTCATTTTGATGCAAAGGTAATATAATACCAAGTATAGTGATATAAATGTACATCATTTGTTAAACTGCACTGGGTGTATTGTGAAGTATTAAGGGTTGACTTTTCAAACTTTGTTAAAAGATCTTCAAACTTCTGTATAAGACACAACATTGTGTGGTGACTCTGAAATAGACCCATCTGTAAATGTGCAGCTTTTTCTTGCTAAATTTTAGGTTCACAAATGTACATTTTCAAAGAATTTTTTAAAAAGAGTTTGAAATCTAACTTCCTTGAGAAACTCTCCTCCACAGGAGATTCTGTGAGGTTGTGTTTGTTATAATATTGTCTATTATTGTTCATTAATGTCTTATATTTCCATCCATCAATCTTCTTCCGCTTTATCCGGGGCCGGGTCGCGGGGGCAGCAGTCTAAGCAGAGATGCCCAGACTTCCCTCTCCCTAGACACTTCCTCTAGCTCTTCCGGGGGGACACCGAGGCGTTCCAAGGCCAGCCGGGAGACATAGTCCCTCCAGCGGGTCCTTGGTCTTCCCCGGGGCCTCCTCCCAGTTGGGCATGCCCGAAACACCTTCCCGGGAAGGCGTTCAGGAGGCATCCGGAACAGATGCCCGAGCCACCTCAGCTGTCCCCTCTCGATGTGGAGGAGCAGCGGCTCTACTCCGAGTTCCTCCCGAGTGACTGAGCTTCTCACCCTATCTCTAAGGGAGCGCCCAGCCACCCTGCGGAGAAAGCTCATTTCGGCCGCCTGTATCCGGGATCTTGTCCTTTCGGTCATGACCCAAAGCTCATGACCATAGGTGAGAGTAGGAACGTAGATTGACCGGTAAATCGAGAGCTTCGCCTTACGGCTTAGCTCTTTCTTCACCACGACAGACCGGTACATCGACCGCATTACTGCAGAAGCTGCACCGATCCGTCTGTCAATCTCCCGTTCCATCCTCCCCTCACTCGTGAACAAGACTCCTAGATACTTGAACTCCTCCACTTGGGGCAGGAACTCTCCACCAACCTGAAGTGGGCAAGCCACCCTTTTCTGACTGAGGACCATGGCCTCGGATTTGGAGGTGCTGATCCCCATCCCAGCCGCTTCACACTCGGCTGCAAACCGTCCCAGTGCATGCTGAAGGTCCCGGTTAGAAGGGGCCAACACGACAACGTCATCCGCAAAGAGCAGAGACGAAACCGTGTGGTCCCCAAACCTGACACCCTCCGGCCCTTGGCTGCGCCTAGAAATTCTGTCCATAAAAATTATGAAAATTATGAATGACAAAGGGCAGCCCTGCCGGAGTCCAACATGCACCGGGAACAAGTCTGACTTACTGCCGGCAATGCGGACCAAACTCCTGCTTCGGTCATACAGGGACCGGACAGCCCTCAGCAAAGGACCCCGGACCCCATATTCCCAGAGCACCCTCCACAGGACGCCGCGAGGGACACAGTCGAATGCCTTCTCCAAATCCACAAAACAAATGTGGACTGGTTGGGCAAACTCCCATGAGCCCTCCAGCACCCTGTAGAGGGTATAGAGCTGGTCCAGTGTTCCACGACCAGGACGAAAACCACACTGTTCCTCCTGAATCCGAGGTTCCACTATCGGCCGAATTCTGCTCTCCAGTACCCTGGCATAGACTTTCCCGGGGAGGCTGAGAAGTGTGATCCCCCTATAGTTGGAACACACCCTCCGGTCCCCCTTCTTAAAAAGAGGGACCACCACCCCGGTCTGCCATCCCAGAGGCACTGTCCCCGACCCTGTCTTATATTTGTGTTTGTTATTGTTGCATATAAAGAAGACGACGAGCCATTGGAAGAGTTTAAACAGCTCTGCCATGAGGAGTTAGCGTATGCACTTCAGTATTCATATTTCTCCAAGATTATTACAGAGCTGTGGTCAGTTAGTAAATACTGCTCCCATTCTTCAGACCCAGCGTCAAAAAGTGAAGAATGTGCAGTTTTTTAATGATAAAAGAGAAGAAACGCTGGGAGAATGAACATTAACTGAGCGAGTGCGGTTGTCACTGCTTGTAACTCCGCTAGCTCATGTGTTGACCTGTGCCTACAACTGTTTTAAACTAGAGTTTGTTCAGGTCATGTGTCGTGTATCAGCTCCTCTTCTCTACTTCCCTGAGGCTTTGAGAACCGCTGCTGGACAGCCTGTGTTGAAGAAGCCTAGTCTGGATGGGAATGTCCTGGCTGATTTTAGACCAATATCTAACCTCACATTATTACTGAAGTGCTGGAAAGGAAGTTCAGTCCGGTTTTAGAGCGTGCCACAGTACAGAAGCTGCCCAGTGATCTGAGAATAAAGTCTGCTTGTTCTTTTAGACTTGAGTGCAGCGTTTGATATTTGAATCAATCGTTTAGTAGGTCTCTCCGCTTGTGTGTGAAACTGGTTTGAAACACACATTAAGGCAGGCATTGTTATGTTAAACTTGGAGAACGTATGCCTGAGAAACACGAGATCCTCACACAGAAGCTGCCTCGGTCCTCTATTACTTTCATGTGTGTGTTTCCATAGTAACGCTGACGACACACAGCTCTATATTTCTGTCGAGACAAATGATAATCCAGCTGTTCATGCTCTCAGCAGCTGCCTCATGGCAGTAAATCACTGGATGAGGAATCATCAAATGAGGATAAGACTGATATTCTACTAGTCGGCCCAAACACGGAGAGAGAAATGAGTCAAATTGACTTTAGAGCCGAGGTTACAAGCCGTGCTGTTATTTCAGACTCACATCCCATATTAAGAACATAACACAAGCTTCATTTTCCCATCTAGGAAATATAGCTCAAATAAGAGCTTTCTTAAACCGGAGAGATGCAGAAAAACTAACCCATGCTCATATCTCAAGTGGACTAGACTATAGTAATGTTCACAGGTAAACAGACTTCAGTTTATCCAGACTTCAGCTTATCCAGACTTCAGCTTATCCAGACTTCAGCTTATCCAGACTTCAGTTTATTCAGACTTCAGCTTATCCAGACTTCAGCTTATCCAGACTTCAGCTTATCCAGACTTCAGCTTATTCAGACTTCAGCTTATCCAGACTTCAGCTTATCCAGACTTCAGCTTATCCAGACTTCAGCTTATTCAGACTTCAGTTTATCCAGACTTCAGCTTATCCAGACTTCAGCTTATCCAGACTTCAGCTTATCCAGACTTCAGCTTATTCAGACTTCAGCTTATCCAGACTTCAGTTTATTCAGACTTCAGTTTATTCAGACTTCAGTTTATCCAGACTTCAGCTTATTCAGACTTCAGTTTATCCAGACTTCAGCTTATTCAGACTTCAGCTTATCCAGACTTCAGCTTATTCAGACTTCAGCTTATCCAGACTTCAGTTTATTCAGACTTCAGTTTATTCAGACTTCAGTTTATCCAGACTTCAGCTTATTCAGACTTCAGTTTATCCAGACTTCAGCTTATTCAGACTTCAGCTTATTCAGACTTCAGCTTATTCAGACTTCACCTTATTCAGACTTCAGTTTATCCAGACTTCAGCTTATTCAGACTTCAGCTTATCCAGACTTCAGCTTATTCAGACTTCAGTTTATCCAGACTTCAGCTTATTCAGACTTCAGCTTATTCAGACTTCAGCTTATCCAGACTTCAGCTTATTCAGACTTCAGTTTATTCAGACTTCAGTTTATTCAGACTTCAGCTTATCCAGACTTCAGTTTATTCAGACTTCAGCTTATCCAGACTTCAGCTTATTCAGACTTCAGTTTATCCAGACTTCAGCTTATTCAGACTTCAGCTTATTCAGACTTCAGCTTATTCAGACTTCAGCTTATCCAGACTTCAGCTTATTCAGACTTCAGTTTATTCAGACTTCAGCTTATTCAGACTTCAGTTTATTCAGACTTCAGCTTATTCAGACTTCAGTTTATTCAGACTTTAGTTTATCCAGACTTCAGCTTATCCAGACTTCAGTTTATCCAGACTTCAGTTTATCCAGACTTCAGCTTATCCAGACTTCAGCTTATCCAGACTTCAGCTTATTCAGACTTCAGCTTATCCAGACTTCAGTTTATCCAGACTTCAGTTTATCCAGACTTCAGCTTATCCAGACTTCAGTTTATCCAGACTTCATCTTATCCAGACTTCAGTTTATCCAGACTTCAGTTTATCCAGACTTCAGTTTATCCAGACTTCAGCTTATTCAGACTTCAGCTTATTCAGACTTCAGCTTATCCAGACTTCAGTTTATCCAGACTTCAGTTTATTCAGACTTCAGTTTATCCATACTTCAGTTTATCCAGACTTCAGTTTATTCAGACTTCAGCTTATTCAGACTTCAGTTTATTCAGACTTCAGTTTATCCAGACTTCAGTTTATCCAGACTTCAGCTTATCCAGACTTCAGCTTATCCAGACTTCAGCTTATTCAGACTTCAGTTTATCCAGACTTCAGCTTATCCAGACTTCAGTTTATTCAGACTTCAGCTTATTCAGACTTCAGCTTATTCAGACTTCAGTTTATCCAGACTTCAGTTTATCCAGACTTCAGTTTATCCAGACTTCAGTTTATTCAGACTTCAGCTTATTCAGACTTCAGTTTATCCAGACTTCAGTTTATTCAGACTTCAGTTTATCCATACTTCAGTTTATCCAGACTTCAGTTTATCCAGACTTCAGTTTATCCAGACTTCAGCTTATTCAGACTTCAGCTTATTCAGACTTCAGCTTATCCAGACTTCAGTTTATCCAGACTTCAGTTTATTCAGACTTCAGTTTATCCATACTTCAGTTTATCCAGACTTCAGTTTATTCAGACTTCAGTTTATTCAGACTTCAGTTTATCCAGACTTCAGTTTATTCAGACTTCAGTTTATCCAGACTTCAGCTTATTCAGACTTCAGTTTATCCAGACTTCAGTTTATCCAGACTTCAGTTTATCCAGACTTCATCTTATCCAGACTTCAGTTTATTCAGACTTCATCTTATCCAGACTTCAGTTTATCCAGACTTCAGTTTATTCAGACTTCAGTTTATCCAGACTTCAGTTTATCCAGACTTCAGCTTATCCAGACTTCAGTTTATCCAGACTTCAGTTTATCCAGACTTCAGTTTATCCAGACTTCAGCTTATTCAGACTTCAGTTTATCCAGACTTCATCTTATCCAGACTTCAGTTTATTCAGACTTCATCTTATCCAGACTTCAGTTTATCCAGACTTCAGTTTATCCAGACTTCAGCTTATCCAGACTTCAGCTTATCCAGACTTCAGCTTATCCAGACTTCAGCTTATTCAGACTTCAGTTTATCCAGACTTCAGTTTATCCAGACTTCAGCTTATCCAGACTTCAGCTTATCCAGACTTCAGCTTATCCAGACTTCAGCTTATTCAGACTTCAGTTTATTCAGACTTCAGTTTATTCAGACTTCAGTTTATCCAGACTTCAGTTTATTCAGACTTCAGTTTATCCAGACTTCAGTTTATCCAGACTTCAGTTTATTCAGACTTCAGTTTATCCAGACTTCAGCTTATCCAGACTTCATCGGCTCGGTTACTAACACAACTAAAGAGAGAGAACATATAACAGCAGCATTACTGCACTGGTTTAGAATCACAATTAGAGTAGAAGTCCTCCTCGTCACACACAAAGCTCTTAACGGACCAGGACCGACTATATTGCCGGTTCTTTTGTTAATTATATTCCATCAAGAACCCTCAGATCATCGAGTGCAGGTTTACTGGAGGTTAGATATCGATGAGGGAAAATCAGTGATGCTGCCTTTGGAACGGCCAAAACTCTGGAACACGCTCCATCAGATATTAGGAAAGCCAGTACACTTTTTTAAAAACGCATCTTTTTATCTGGGCATTTAATTAGTCAGGCCTACTCCAAATTATGCTTATAATCAATTATGTCCTATTTTTTTTGTATTTCCTGTCAGATATGTTGTGGGGGTTTTTTAATCATATGTTTTGTATTTTATTCTGTATGCTGCATTTGACCTTTTTTTATTTCTTATGTTTGATATGTTTTTATTGAACATGATTTTTTTATGTAAAGCACTTTGAACTGCATGATATGCCTGAAAAGTGCTATATAAATAAAGTTTATTATTATTGTCATTATTATAAACTAGAGTATTTATGAATGCCGTTCAATGTTTTACTGTATGAATATGTAAACAAAGTGTTGAGAAGCGTCATCACAGTCGGTGAAAAAGATCCGTGGTCACATGACGTGCAGCTAAACAAATGAAAAATGACATATTTTTAGTACTTGTTTTTATTTCGTTGTGATTTAAAATGATATATTTCTTTTTTATGATTTCATTTCATCCACTCGACGATCGCTGTTCCTCACGAAGCCCAGTCTCGGAGTCAGACCGGTACAATATGTCAAAATAAACTTTTTTGCTGTTATATTTGTGTTTATAATCGACAATGTTTCTGTTCTAGGAATAAACGGGTGGAAATGTCGCTGGCTTGCCCTAAACCCGCCGCCGTTCTGCTCTGAGGTAAATGAGGAGTCACGTGACTGTTCATCAACCCGCTCGCTTCTCATCGTGTCCTCTGCGGTTCTGACGGGGTTCTGCAGGTGTGTGTGGTGTTTCTGGGGTTAGTTTGTGCTTCTCATCGTGTCCTCTGCGGTTCTGACGGGGTTCTGCAGGTGTGTGTGGTGTTTCTGGGGTTAGTTTGTGGTTCTGACGGGGTTCTGCAGGTGTGTGTGGTGTTTCTGGGGTTAGTTTGTGCTTCTCCGTTGTTTCTCCAGCAGGTGGCGCTGCACTGTAAACACACACCTCAGGCTTTGAGATGTTAAAGGTGCCCTAGAATGATTTGAAACAACATTTTAAATTGTTCTCTGGTATCTACATAGAGGGTATATGGCTTATTTAAGGTCAATAATTGTCCAGCTACGGTTTTACAGGTCCATTTACAACTCTAGAAATCTTCCCCAGGATGAAATGGTCTATTTTTGCCTTATTTGGAAGGCTCATGAATATTAATGCAGAGTTCTGCTCTGATTGGCTGTTTCACTGCGGCTCAATGATAGCAGGCACGTCTATACTGACCGTCATGACAATGGAGATATTAGGCATTCAACCTTATATGTTTGAGCCTGTTTCTGACGAAGATGCAGATTTTGAGGAACGTGTTTTGAGATTGGAAATGAACGCTTCTGAATGGTAAGTTAAGTCTTTATTTTAATTAGGAATCTGCAAAATCATTACGTCCACACCAGAACTTCAGCCTAAACGATAACTAGCATATAGCATTAAATATACACATCAGCAGTCACAACTTTAGCATTGTAAAAATATTTTAATTATTGTAATGTGATTTTACAATGATAGCGTCTTCACTTTGAATCACAAACTGAACTGGGTAGTGCTTAAATATGTTGTTTGTACAGTAATGTTTCAGTTTGACAGTAGAGTACTGATTTAAAAGTCGATTTATTTAGCCATTTAGTTATGTAAGATACCTGGATTATCCAATTGTTATTGTACTAGCATTTTGCGTCAGATCTACAACGGGGATATTATCGTTAATGTTGTCACTCTAAGAAGCTTTCAATTTAATCAGAAATGGTTTAGACAGTGGAGAAGTGGATAAATCACTGCTCACAGGAATATGGTGGAATTGGCCCTTTCTTCAGTGTCAGACCTGAGCGAGCCGGATTGATATTGTCCCAGGTTTGAACAACTGTCCGTGGTGAAATGGGCTGAGCAAACTAACAACTCTGAATTAAATTGTTGCGGTATCCGATTATAAATAAACATCAGCCATGCCTGTGGACATGTTTTTTATCTGTGGGAAGAGTATGAACCGTCTTCACATCCCCTGCACAGCCTGGAACAGAACATTTGTGTCCATGATCTGCCATGATCGCTCTCCTCGCGTGACGCTCGTTCACCTGCAGAGATGATGCGGCTGCGCAGTTCCGCCTGACCGTGAACATGTGCTGGCATATGCAAATGTCGGGGGGCGTACATATTAATGATCCCATCAATTGCATCACTGCTGGTGTTATGTTGAGATTCGCCTATTTTTCCGTGGTGTTTTTCACAAACGAGATTTACATATGAAGGAGGAGGCAGTGGTGTTTGAGACTCACTGTATGTGATTTACATGCACTGAACTCCTGTTATTCAACTATGGCAAGGTTCATTCGATTTTTCATTCTAGGGCACCTTTAAAGTCTCTCCCTTTCTCTGCTAGTTTAATCGTAAAACACTAATTAAAGGGATAGTTCACCCAAAAATGACCCGATGATATCCTCTCTCTCAGCTCATCAGGTGTGTGTGACTCTCCCTCAGCTCATCAGGTGTGTGTGACTCTTCTCTCAGCTCATCAGGTGTGTGTGACTCTTCTCTCAGCTCATCAGGTGTGTGTGCGTGACTCTTCTCTCAGCTCATCAGGTGTGTGTGACTCTTCTCTCAGCTCATCAGGTGTGTGTGTGTGACTCTTCTCTCAGCTCATCAGGTGTGTGTGACTCTTCTCTCAGCTCATCAGGTGTGTGTGACTCTTCTCTCAGCTCATCAGGTGTGTGTGACTCTCCCTCAGCTCATCAGGTGTGTGTGTGTGACTCTTCTCTCAGCTCATCAGGTGTGTGTGACTCTTCTCTCAGCTCATCAGGTGTGTGTGACTCTTCTCTCAGCTCATCAGGTGTGCGTGACTCTTCTCTCAGCTCATCAGGTGTGTGTGACTCTTCTCTCAGCTCATCAGGTGTGTGTGACTCTTCTCTCAGCTCATCAGGTGTGTGTGACTCTTCTCTCAGCTCATCAGGTGTGTGTGACTCTCTCTCAGGCGAACACAGAGTTATTAATAAACGTCCTGTGGTTTATTACCCAGGTAAATTTGCGGTTAGATTGAGCAAACTCTGTTTTTTCGGCCTGATGAATGAAGGTGGATTAGTTTAGCGGTTTATCACCACGGTAACTTACACTGCTCTGAGTTAGGCTTTATTATGGGCTAGAGATCTCAAACCCAAACTGGACCAATCAGCTGCAACAAGCAATAAAGCCACACCCCCTGCATCTCTCTCCGCATTAAAGCAGTTTATAGTGAAAAAAGACAAAATTGCTCACATTATATTTATATCATATGAACTATAATTACTTTTAATTCATATAATTATTATATAAATTGACAAGTAGCCAAATATAAATATAATGCATGCGTTCATAATTCTTTTAAACGTGTATTAATTTGAGCTCTTAGTGAAGCTATGATGATTAGTGATATTCCTCTGATTGACGTCACTGATATAGATATTCCAGTGTTTATTCCTGCTTTGTGAACGCATCTCTTCTCAGGATAACGATCTCTCAATCTTCAGAAGTCAATCAATCGGACACTGTGACTGGCTGTTGCTGCACGTGTCACACTTTCAGAGTTAATCACACACTCTGGATTAAACCCGAGCTGACAGAGCGTTTACACCAAAGCTTTGAGAGAGCGTTGATCCTGATCTAAACCAGAGTGGAAGGATCTGGATTTGTCAACTCAGAGTTTCTTCAGCTGGCTTCATCCAACCGGCCTCGGGCTCTTCCACGCTTTATAATGGCAGTGAATGGATAGTTCTGTTTTAAAAGTGACGGATGGATGCACTTTTATGATGGATAGATGCACTTTTATGATGGACAGATGCACTTTTATGATGGATGGATGCACTTTTATGATGGATAGATGCACTTTTATGATGGACAGATGCACTTTTATGATGGATAGATGCACTTTTATGATGGACGGATGCACTTTTATGATGGATAGATGCACTTTTATGATGGACGGATGCACTTTTATGATGGATGGATGCACTTTTATGATGGATGGATGCACTTTTATGATGGATGGATGCACGGATGCACTTTTATGATGGATAGATGCACTTTTATGATGGATGGATGCACGGATGCACTTTTATGATGGATAGATGCACTTTTATGATGGATAGATGCACTTTTATGATGGATAGACGCACTTTTATGATGGATAGATGCACTTTTATGATGGACAGATGCACTTTTATGATGGATGGATGCACTTTTATGATGGACAGATGCACTTTTATGATGGATGGATGCACTTTTATGATGGATGGATGCACTTTTATGATGGATAGATGCACTTTTATGATGGACAGATGCACTTTTATGATGGATAGATGCACTTTTATGATGGATGGATGCACTTTTATGATGGATAGATGCACTTTTATGATGGACAGATGCACTTTTATGATGGATAGATGCACTTTTATGATGGACAGATGCACTTTTATGACGGACGGATGCACTTTTATGACGTATAGATGCACTTTTATGATGGACAGATGCACTTTTATGATGGATGGATGCACTTTTATGATGGACAGATGCACTTTTATGATGGATAGATGCACTTTTATGATGGATAGACGCACTTTTATGATGGATAGATGCACTTTTATGATGGACAGATGCACTTTTATGATGGATGGATGCACTTTTATGATGGACAGATGCACTTTTATGATGGATGGATGCACTTTTATGATGGATAGATGCACTTTTATGATGGATAGATGCACTTTTATGATGGATAGACGCACTTTTATGATGGATAGATGCACTTTTATGATGGACAGATGCACTTTTATGATGGATGGATGCACTTTTATGATGGACAGATGCACTTTTATGATGGATGGATGCACTTTTATGATGGATAGATGCACTTTTATGATGGATAGATGCACTTTTATGATGGACAGATGCACTTTTATGATGGATAGATGCACTTTTATGATGGACAGATGCACTTTTATGATGGATAGATGCACTTTTATGATGGATGGATGCACTTTTATGATGGACAGATGCACTTTTATGATGGACAGATGCACTTTTATGATGGATAGATGCACTTTTATGATGGATGGATGCACTTTTATGATGGACAGATGCACTTTTATGATGGACAGATGCACTTTTATGATGGATAGATGCACTTTTATGATGGACAGATGCACTTTTATGATGGATAGATGCACTTTTATGATGGACAGATGCACTTTTATGACGTATAGATGCACTTTTATGATGGACAGATGCACTTTTATGACGGACGGATGCACTTTTATGACGTATAGATGCACTTTTATGATGGACAGATGCACTTTTATGACGGACAGATGCACTTTTATGATGGACAGATGCACTTTTATGATGGACAGATGCACTTTTATGATGGATGGATGCACTTTTATGATGGACAGATGCACTTTTATGACGTATAGATGCACTTTAATGATGGACAGATGCACTTTAATGATGGACAGATGCACTTTTATGATGGACAGATGCACTTTTATGATGGACAGATGCACTTTTATGATGGACAGATGCACTTTTATGATGGATAGATGCACTTTTATGATGGATAGATGCACTTTTATGATGGATAGATGCACTTTTATGATGGACAGATGCACTTTTATGATGGACAGATGCACTTTTATGATGGACAGATGCACTTTTATGATGGACAGATGCACTTTTATGATGGACAGATGCACTTTTATGATGGACAGATGCACTTTTATGATGGACAGATGCTCTTTTATGATGGACAGGGTTGGGGTCATTTTGATTTTGGGATGAACTATCCCTTTACTCTAGAACAGGATGTGGAGGATGCTCTGCTTCAGGATGAGCTGAATCGTGTGTTCCGGTGTGTGCTCATGAATGGTTATGATGGCGGTTAATCACTGACTAAACCAGTCACACCAGTGACTCGTGACTCACAGCCGTTTCAGAAACGTGTGCTTGCGTCACATTAGCGACACTGCTCTTCTGTGCTTCTGCACAGATGTTCCTCATCTGGAGGTCTGTGGGCGGGGCTTGTGCGAGGACTCGGGTGATGTCATCATTGCTGACATCACTGGTGCATTCCTGAGCCCCTCCCCCTCTCTCTGTGTGTCTTCAGCTCCTCCCCCTCCAGATTCCAGCGTGATGGAGGCTCTTCTCGAGGTTACACTCACTAAACACACACAATCCCACAATCCCACGCTGCACAGTCTGTCGGTAACGCATGATGTCATGGAGCTCTTATAGTTTATATAGTTTGGATATGCAAATGGGATTTTATTTATACACTGCACAAGTTGACCAAAGTCTTCACAACAACACACACTCAAACACACTGCAGGATGTCATGTGTAGTTTAGGGCTATATCGTCTGTGGGGTTCTGAGAGTTCACAGCTCAATTGTCTCATGTCGTTTCTCTGTGAAGTCGGTGGTGAGATTGAGAACGAGTGGAGTGGGGGATGGGAAGAGAAAGAGGGCAGACACTGAGGGAGGTAGAGAAAATAACAGAACAATGAGACGACAGACGGACGGACGGGTCTGAGCTGGGAAAGGCAGGTACAGTCACATCCTGTTGCTCTGTGTGATAAAGCAGAGAAGAGTGTGTGTGTGAGTGTGTGTGTGTGTGTGTGAGAGTGTGTGTGTGTGTGAGTGTTTGTTCAAGTAACTGCATGCCTTTGTGTGTTTGTAGGCATGCATGACTGCCTGTGTGTGTGTGTGTGTGTGTCACACATTTGATTGTGCTTTGTCAGTCAGTAACTGTTTAACTCTTCACCTCTGCTGATCTGAGAGAGAGAGAGAGAGAGAGAGAGATAGAGAGATAGAGAGAGAGAGAGAGATAGAGAGAAAGAGAGAGATAGAGAGAGATAGAGAGAGAGAGAGAGAGAGAGAGAGAGAGAGAGAGATAGAGAGAGAGAGAGAGAGAGAGAGATAGAGAGAGAGAGAGAGAGAGAGATAGAGAGAGAGAGAGAGAGAGAGAGAGAGAGAGAGAGAGAGAGAGAGAGAGATAGAGAGATAGAGAGAGAGAGAGACAGGAGGAGGGACCGAGGGAGGAAAAGGTGTGTCCTCGTGCAGATACGATCCTTACTGCTACAGTGCTCTCTCTCTGTGTGTGTGTGTGTGTGTGTGTGTGTGAGAGATTCACTACAGTGCTGAAGATCGCAGGGAAAGAGAGGAACGAAAGAGTGGAAGAGTTTGATCTGCTGTTCAGGTAGGTTTGAGAGAGAAAAGAGACTCAGTGATTTCTCAACAGCTGGACAGAAAGGAGACATTAGTAGATGTGTCAGTGTGAATGAAGTTCTGCTCTTCATCTGTCACTCTGTGTGTGTGTGTGTGTGTGTGTGTGTGTGTGTGTGTGTGTGTGTGTGTGTGTGTGTGTGTGTGTGTGTCGCTCTTCAGGTGAGGGTCGGACACACTGATTTGTTCTGTTCATATCAGGAAGGTACGTTCACCCTAAAACAGCGTCGCTCCACACGTTCATGACTGAACTTTGGTGTTGAAGACACGCCTAGTAACACGTCTAGTTCCCTTTCACACAGATCTGGAGTGTGTGCTGCAGTCCATCTGTTCTCTTAAAGTCTTCAGGAATATGACATCGTTTATGTGTGTGTAGTCTGGATGGGTCATATGTTGGTGTAGTTTATATAGTTTATGTGGACTGAAGATTCACATCATTAGTTTAATTCTAACCCAGATCCGGCCCAGATCCGGCACGTGTGGATTCCTGGTGTGCCAGATCTGGGCCGACACTGTTGCTCTCTGGGTAGCTGTAACGTGTGTGTGTGTGTGTGTGTGTGTGTGTGCCCTGTTTGCTCTGTTCCTGTTTGCCTGAGTTGCTAGTCAGTTCCCTTGTTTGTTAATTCGTTTCTATAATTCCACAGCCTTGTTCTGTTGTATCTTTGACTACGCTGTCGCTATCTGAGCCCTGAGTGTCTCTAGTTCTGACCAGTGCGTGAGCCGCTACACCGTCCGCTCCTGTGGAGGTCAATGGCATGGAGGGAAGCACCGCCCACACCCCCGCAGCTGTGGATGAGTTGTGCCTGGCCTGGTTTCTCCAGAGTCCATCCGCTGCGCTCCATCTCTCCACCCCTCCAGCTCCACCTCTGTCTTCTGACACTCCAGCTCCACCTCTGTCTTCTGACACTCCAGCTCCACCTGTGTCTTCTGACACTCCGGCTCCACCTCTGGGTCTTCTGACACTCCTGCTCCACCTCGGCCTTCGGGCAATCCGGGTCCACCTCTGTCTTCTGACACTCCTGCTCCACCTCTGCCTTCGGGCACTCCGGCTCCACCTCTGTCTTCTGACACTCCGGCTCCACCTCTGGGTCTTCTGACACTCCGGCTCCACCTCTGTCTTCTGACACTCCGGCTCCACCTCTGGGTCTTCTGACACTCCTGCTCCACCTCGGCCTTCTGGCACTCCGGGTCCACCTCTGTCTTCTGACACTCCGGCTCCACCTCTGTCTTCTGACACTCCGGCTCCACCTCTGTCTTTTGACACTCCGGCTCCACCTCTGTCTTCTGACACTCCAGCTCCACCTCTGTCTTCTGACACTCCAGCTCCACCTTTGCCTTCTGACACTCCGGCTGCACCTCTGCCTTCTGACACTCCAGCTCCACCTCTGTCTTCTGACACTCCAGCTCCAACTCGGCCTTCTGACACTCCAGCTCCACCTCGGCCTTCTGACACTCCGGCTCCACCTCGGCCTTCTGACAGTCCAGCTCCACCTCTGTCTTCTGACACTCCAGCTCCACCTCTGTCTTCTGACACTCCGGCTCCACCTCTGTCTTCTGACACTCCGGCTCCACCTCTGTCTTCTGGCACTCCGGCTGCACCTCTGTCTTCTGGCACTCCGGCTGCACCTCTGTCTTCTGATACTCCGGCTGCACCTCTGTCTTCTGGCACTCCGGCTCCACCTCTGTCTTCTGGCACTCCGGCTCCACCTCTGCCTTCTGACACTCCAGCTCCACCTCTGCCTTCTGATACTCCGGCTGCACCTCTGTCTTCTGGCACTCCGGCTCCACCTCGGCCTTCTGAAACTCTGGCTCCACCTCGGCCTTCTGACACTCCAGCTCCACCTCGGCCTTCTGACACTCAGTTTAGTTTATGCTGTTTGAATGATTTATGAACTTCAGAAACATTTAAAAGTGTTAACACGGACTGTTTAATGCTGCTCAGAGGTGCATAATGCATTCATACCCCAATCCCACTGTGCGCTTTGATACGAGGGGCTGAAGCGGGTCAGAGCAGGGGAATTAATTCTGACTTTTATGCGGCATTGCATCTTTACATTGAATTCTGAGCAGGCACAGAGCAGCCTTAACTTAAGAAAGATGCCTTTATATGTGCAAACGTGTTCAGTAACTCCATGTGGAATAAAACAGATTTTATTAAAATGATTTCAACGCAGGCAGAAGTGTCTAATTTGAGTGTGAGTTGATTTGACTGGTGTGGTCTGTTTCAGCATCATGGCGTCTGCGGCCCCTCAGAGGATGGTGTCGTCTGTCTTCATCACTCTGGCGTCTCCGTTCAGGGCGACCGTCACCCCGACGGCTCACGTGCACAGCAGCCCGACCCGAGAGCAGCCGCGGCGCCGGAGCTCTGCCGCACAGGACGGACGGGCCGGCTCACCCGCACCCGCCAGCCCGCTCTACGCCCGGCCCACCGCCGCCCCCTGCAGGCGGGACAGCGCGCGCGCTCCGGACGGTGAGCAGCAGCTTCACAGGAAATCATGTTCATGTTTATAGTCGCATTTAACAAGTTAGAGCTGGGCCGATAATATACTTTATAGTACATATGGCTTTATACACCGGTGAAGTGAGTAACACTGATGATCTCTGTTAGTGGGTGGGATATATTAGGCAGCAAGTGAACATGTCATCCTCAGAGTTGATGTGTTAGAAGCAGGAGAAATGGGCAAGCGTGAGGATTTGAGCGAGTTTGGCAAGGGCCAGATTGTGACGGCTAGACGACTGGGTCAGAGCATCTCCAGAACTGCAGCTCTTGTGGGGTGTTCCCGGTCTGCAGTGGTCAGTCTCTATCAAAAGTGAAGGACCAGTGGAGAACCGGCCACAGGGTCATGGGCGGCCGAGGCTCATTGATGCCCGTGGGGAGCGAAGGCTGGCCCGTGTGGATCAAACAGACGAGCTACTGGAGCTCAAACTGCTCCAGAAGTTAATGCTGGTTCTGATAGAAAGGGCTCAGAACACACAGATCATCTCAGTTTGTGGCGTATGGGGCGGCACAGCCGCTGACCAGTCAGGGTGCCCATGCTGACCCCTGTCCACCGCCCAAAGCACCAACAGTGGCATGAGTATCAGAACTGGACCACGGAGCAATGGATCGACGGATCAACACAATATTAAGTCATAATGTTATGCCTGATCGGTGTGTATTGCGTGTGTGTTAGTAAAGAGGATTTGCTCATTGACTCTCGATCTGTTAGCGGTTGTAAGCAGTTTCCCTGATGACCTCCCTCTCCCGCCTCCTCCCCGTGACCCCTGCGACCCCGAGCCCGGAGCACCGGACGCCCCTGCAGAGGTCAGTGTGTGTCCGGCACAGGCGCAGTCTCTCTGAGAGTGGACGTGACACTGCTGTTCTCTCTCTGCAGGAGTGCGCTGTGGGCGGGGCGGGGCTGTGGGCGGCGCCCTCTGCTGGAGGGATGGTGAACGAGCCGTCCGCCGGGCCGCACTGCACCGGTGAGACACCTCCTGATTACAGGACCCATCCTGTGGAAGCACAGTCCCTCAGACCTTCTCTCTCTCTCTCACTCTCTCTCTCACTCTCTCTCTCTTTCTCTCACACTCTCTCTCTCTCTCACTCACTCACTCTCCCTCTCTCTCTCGCTCAGATGTGTGTGGGTTCTGCCGTAAGCCGGTGCCGCTGTCGGACCCCGCCATCGATGCTCTGAACCGGACGTACCACGCCGCGTGTTTCCAGTGCCGCCAGTGCCACGCCCCTCTGGCTGCCAAACTCTACTACAACAAATCCGGGATTCCTCTGTGTGAGGACTGTTATCAGGTACTGAAGCGCCTCCCGAACAAGAGCAGATGTGGGGCGGGGCTTGAGTGTGTCTGAGGGGAACTGACTGGATGGTTGTGCTTTGCTATTGGTGGATCCCGTGTGAGTGACAGGTGGCCCCGCCCTTGTCATATACATTACAGTTATCAAGTTGTGATGATGTATCTGACAGGCCAGTCTGGAGCCGTGCTGGGCGTGTGGTGATGTCATCAAAGACCATGTGATCCGAGCACTGGAGCGAGCCTATCACCCGCCCTGTTTCGTGTGCACGACGTGCAGGCAGCCAATCGGAGAGCAGCGGTTTGCGCAGGGGGAAGTGGGCGAGGTTTACTGCCTGCAGGACTACTACAGGTACGGACACCTCAACTCTGCTCTCAGATGTAGACGATCACACACACACACACACACTAACACCGACTCTCTGCAGGAAATACGCGCCGCAGTGCAGAGTGTGTGCTGAGCTGATCATCCCACGCGAGGACGGAACGGACAGTTTCACTGTGGAGTGTTTGGGCCACTCGTACCACGAGGACTGTTACCGCTGTGAGGTGTGTGTGAGTGTGTGTGAGAGTGAGAGTGAGAGTGTGTGTGTGTGTGTGTATGTGAGGGAGTGTGTGTGTGTGTGTGTGTGTGTGTGAGTGTGAGTGTGAGTGTGAGTGTGAGTGTGTGTGTGTGTGTGCAGAGGTGTAAAAAGTACTCAAAAATGTTACTCAAGTAAAAGTAAAAGTATCTGGCCCGAATCATACTTGAGTATTCAAAAAGTAAAAGTAACAACAAGAATGAAAACTACAGAGATTGTTGTTTAAGCTTTAATCTCTAAAATCATGAAGTGAATGAACCACATACAAGCAACAATGCTCAGGTAGGCCGTGGCATTTAAACCATGCCCAATTGGCACTAAGGGGCCTAAAGTGTGCCAAGAAAACATCCCCCACACCATTACACCACCCCCACCAGCCTGCACAGTGGTAACAAGGCATGATGGATCCATGTTCTCATTCTGTTTACGCCAAATTCTGACTCTACCATCTGAATGTCTCAACAGAAATCCAGACTCATCAGACCAGGCAACATTTTTCCAGTCTTCAACTGTCCAATTTTAGTGAGCTGGTGCAAATTGTAGCCTCTTTTTCCTATTTGTAGTGGAGATGAGTGGTACCCGGTGGGGTCTTCTGCTGTTGTAGCCCATCTGCCTCAAGGTTGTGCGTGTTGCGGCTTCACAAATGTTTCGCTGCATACCTCGGTTGTAAAAGTGTGGTTATTTCAGTCCAAGTTGCTCTTCTATCAGCTTGAATCAGTCGGCCCATTCTCCTCTGACCTCTAGCATCAACAAGGCATTTTGGCCCACAGGACTGCCGCATACTGGATGTGTTTCCCTTTTCACACCATTCTTTGTAAACCCTAGAAATGGTTGTACGTGAAAATCCCAGTAACTGAGCAGATTGTGAAATACTCCAACAACCATGCCACGCTCAAAATTCCTTAAATCCCCTTTCTTTCCCATTCCGACATTCAGTTTGGAGTTCAGGAGATTGTCTTTACCAGGACCACACCCCTAAATGCATTGAAGCAACTGCCATGTGATTGGTTGATTAGATCATTAATGAGAAATTGAACAGGTGTTCATAATAATCCTTTAGGTGAGTGTATAGGCTAATATAGAGCATATATTTAGTGAAAGAGTTGATTTTTCTAATGAATATAATTCTGTGGACACTGAATGACTGCCTGATGCTAACGTTACATTGTTTAGTTTACAGCCGTTATATTTAGGTCTTTCCGCCATTGAAACACTGATTTAGCGATTACACCACATATGATCCGTGAAGTTGTAATGTATCCTCAACACGCAACTGCTCTACAGACAATATTTTGGTCAAACCTCTACACGTTTCAGATCATTTCTTCATCACATTCAACCTTCAACTCACTACTCATGCACCACCAGTTCCTCACCTGTTACCTTCAGACGAAACCTGCGCTCACTTTCTCCTTCTCATCTCTCCTCTATTGTCTCATCCTCCCTTCCCTCATCCTCACAATTATCCTCTATGGATGTCAACACTGCAACTGACACTTTATGCTCCACTTTAACTTCTTGTCTAGACAGTATTTGCCCTCGTTCTTTTAGGCCAGCACGAGCCACTCCCTCTAACCCTTGGTTATCTGATGTTATTCATGAACACCGGACGATACTCAGGGCAGCAGAGAGAACATGGCGTAAATCTAACCACCCATCCGATCTAGGTAAGTATCAGTCCCTGCTCTCATCCTTCTCAGATGAAGTACATGCAGCTAAATCTTCTTATTTCCAAAACAAGATTAACAACACCTCAAACTCACACACACTGTTCAGAACATTTAACTCTCTCCTCTGCCCTCCCCCATCACCTCCCACCACCTCCCTATCTCCAGACGATTTTGCACAATTCTTCACTAACAAAACAACAACCATCAGCAGTCAGTTCTCACCCACACACACTGTGGACTTCAGTTCAGCCACATCCACAAGCAAACATCCTCTCTTCTCATTTTCTACACTCACTGAGACAGATCTGAACTTCTCCTCTCTAGCCATCCTACCACCTGTCCTCTTGATCCCATTCCCTCACACCTCCTTCAAGCCATCTCTCCTACAATCCTACCAGCACTCACTCACATCATAAACACATCTCTCTGCACCGGCATCTTCCCTACCACATTCAAGCAGGCTCGGGTAACTCCACTGCTTAAGAAACCCACATTAAACTCATCACTCATTGATAACTACAGACCTGTTTCTCTCCTACCATTCATAGCAAAAACTCTTGAACGAGTTGTTTTCAACCAGGTTTCATCCTTCCTATCACAGAATAATCAGCTGGACATCAACCAATCAGGTTTCAAAAGGGGCCACTCCACAGAGACCGCACTACTGTCGGTCACTGAAGCCCTGCGGATAGCTAAAGCTGACTCCAAATCATCAGTCCTCGTCCTGCTCGATCTATCTGCGGCCTTTGACACGGTCAATCATCAGATTCTTCTGTCCACCCTCTCATCACTGGGCATCACAGGGACTCCACTCCACTGGTTTGAGTCCTATCTCACAGGTCGGTCTTTCAAGGTTGCCTGGAGAGGAGAGGAATCCCAAGCACATCAACTGACCACTGGGGTTCCCCAGGGCTCGGTGCTTGGTCCTCTCCTCTTCTCCATCTACACTACTTCATTGGGACCCATCATTCAGGCACATGGCTTCTCATACCACTGCTATGCTGATGACACTCAGCTCTACCTTTCATTTCACCCAGACGACCCCACAGTAGCTGCACGAATCTCCAGCTGTCTGGCTGACATCTCTGCATGGAGGAGAAAACATCACCTGCAGCTCAACCTGGCAAACACTGAGTTTCTCATCTTCCCCGCCAGTCCCACTATACAACATGACTTCACCATCCAGTTAGGTACACCCTTGATTTCCCCATCAGAGTCAGTCAGAAATCTTGGAGTAACATTTGATGACCAGCTGTCCTTCAGAGAACACATCTCTAAGACAGCTCACTCATGCCGGTTTGCGCTCCACAACATCAGGAAGATCAGACCGTTCCTAACAGAGCACGCAACACAGCGTCTGGTCCAGGCCCTGGTTATCTCTAGGCTTGACTACTGCAATGCGCTTCTGGCTGGACTCCCCTCTTGTGCGATCCAATCACTTCGAATGATCCAGAATGCAGCAGCACGTCTTGTCTTCAACGAGCCCAACAGGACCCACGTCACACCTCTCTTCATCTCCTGCACTGGCTACCACTCGCTGCTCGCATCAAGTTTAAGGCGCTGGCGCTTGCACAAAGAGCCACCACACGCTCAGCTCCTGCTTACTTTGACTCCATTCTACAAATCCACACCCCCACCAGAAGCCTTCGCTCAGCTGAGGAGCAACGGCTTGTGGTCCCATCACAGTGGGGGAAAAATCCCTTTCCAGAACATTCTCATTCAACGTTCCCAGCTGGTGGAACGATCTTCCCAACACCATCCGAAACGCAGAATCATTGACATCATTCAAAAGTCAACTTAAAACTATTTTCCCGTGCTGTGAAATAGGGCTGTCATTTTAAAAAAAAAATCTAATTCGAATGGATATCAAATGTCAAGCAATGTATTCGAATATCGACGAAAATCAGATGATCCCAGAATATGAACACAACGTGTTTAATTCCACGTTAAGCGTTTTTCTCCCATAGAAAACCATTAGGCTATAAGAAAACGCTTAACATGGCTTAATGTATTAAGACCAAACTCAGGAAACATAACAAAAGTACTGCTGGATAGAACTGTGTGTGCTTGGTTTGTTAGCACAGTTATCTGCGTGCTTCCTCAGCGATGAACTTCCACATTTGCGGCTCTCTTTTCTCCACCTCAGGATCCTCTGGACGTCTGCAGCGCGCACGATCTGTCCGCGGTTGTGATTCTCCTGGGAGGGCGCGGGCACAAATAAAC
>CM042263.1:38983182-39020682 GCA_023566225.1 Romanogobio albipinnatus
CTCTCCTCCAACACCAGCCTCTGTGCTCATCTGATCACATACAGTGCACAATATCTGCTCCATATCATATCGATTGTACTCTTTTGCACTCTTTTATTGTAATATGCACCAAATGCAAAGCACCAAAGATATTTATTCATCAGCAGCAACTCCAGAATCCCATAATCCCTGATCTTTCCATTGTAATCTGACTCCAAATAAAGGCCTAATATATGCCGGACTCTCCTGTCGCGGATTATTGAGTGTTTGTGGGGAAATATTGGCCATATTTGCTTAGATGTCGCATAGTGACGGGCGCGCGCAGGGTTGCGGTGCTCGTCGCCGATGGTTCCTTCGCGCGCTCCCGCTCGCGCACGCGCACGGCCGCGAGATCTTTTTCCTCACACGAGCTAGCAGTGGATTTTACCTCACGGTCAGAGATTAAACGACGCGAAAGCGCATATGTGCATGAACGGGACACGGTCGACGCAGGATGGTTCGGGAAACCAGACACCTCTGGGTGGGAAATTTACCCGAACATGTTCGCGAGGAGAAGATTGTGGAGCATTTTAAACGGTGAGTTACACAAGAAGCGGAGCTGCGCGCGCAGTGACGCGGCCTCGCGCGGACACAAACAGCCTCAGCGCGCGATGCCAGTAAATTAGCGACAAAACGCCGATAAAAAAGGGCTTAAAACGCCAACAATGAGCGCGAAACACGATTTAGAGTGTACAACTAACTGAAGCGGGCTCTGATGAGCCGCAAGCCCGCGAACACGGCCAAGTTGAGCAGTTAGCCGCTTCACTAGTTCATGTTTTGCTGCTAGTTGTGTGAAATCTGAGGTGATTATCACAGAAAACGTCCGTTTTGCGTTCACGCCACCATTACGCCTCACGAAAAGTCGCATAAAACGCGCTTTCCGCGTGAGAAGCGCCAGTGTTAGTGTCCGTGCGCGGTGATTAGCTCGCTGCTAACAGCGTCCGGACAGGCTGAGCCGGTTTAACAGCGAAACCGATTCAGAAACTGGAGCGAGGGTCTGCGCGTAGCCGAAGAGTTCTGAGGTGAGCGCAAAGTTCACGCGTTGTGTTTGAGTTAAGTGAGCTAATGCAGAACAACTGTTAAACCGATGTGAATTCGCGTTGCGTGTGCAGTGTGAACGCGCCTAAAGGCATCAGGTGCGAAAGTGAGTTTTACACATTTGAGATGCTCACCTGTTTGGATGCGTGTAACGAGTGGCTTGTGTCTTTCCCTCAGGTATGGCCGGGTGGAGAGCGTCAAGGTCCTGCGGAAGCGCGGCTCCGAGGGCGGCGTGGCGGCCTTTGTGGATTTTGTCGACATTAAAAGTGCTCAGAAGGCGCACAATGCCGTTAACAAAATGGGGGACAGGGACCTTCGCACCGATTACAATGAGCCGGGTTCAGTGCCCAGCGCCGTGCGGGGTCTGGAGGACGGCACCCCCTCTAGCAGTCACGGAAGGGAGGTTGCGGGGTTCTCGAGGAGCGCCGTGGGGCCGGTGTACGGGCCTCCGGTGTCTCTCCACACCAGAGAGGGGCGCTATGAACGCAGACTAGACGGGTAAGTGGACACAGGCTCCCTCTGGGGGACTATGGTGTCAGATTCAGGGGTTGAGGTTGGGTTAAACACAATACTGATTGCTAAGACCAGATTCTAGGGATCCCTCTCCGTTCTCTGAGGCCCGACTTCCTGCACACGGAATTATTAATCCTTGTCTATCGTGTAAGAATGAGTGGATTAGATTGGTGTGTTCAAAATGTGGGATTACTGTGTGAGCCATAGCCCTCGTCTGAGTTGGATATTACCCACGTGGAGAATATCCCGGTCGGTCTGGATATCACGATGTCTGGCGGGTGAGTTTGGATATTAGGCGTCCTCCAGTTCTGGGATGTTACTACCCCTCCCTCGGATGTGGAAGTATGTGCCCATGACGGATTAAACGCAAGGTTTTTAACGGGGGAAGTAGTTACGAGATATCGCGACCCTTTTTGTCAATTGTCATTTGCCTTGCACGATTCTCCCATCACCCATTTGGTCATTGTGCTAACTGTCTGTCATGGATGTGTATCACTGCCGTGGATTTAGGAGCGAGCCGCGCCGGCGCCGAGTGGAGTAAGTGTGTCAGGGTTTCATCATCTCCATCCTCCACGTCATTCTTAGAGAGGGCCGCAAACGCACGTCGCTCCGTGAAGCGTCGAAGACCAGAAGACGAGTGTTGGATCTAAGCTCCCGCTGGATGTATAGGTGTAGGTCCAACTGGATTACCCGATCGCCAGTGGATGTACAGGAGAAGAGCTCGCCCGAGCGCCACCGCTGCCGTTCGGAGGAACTTAATGCGCTGGAATTACGCACTGTTTGGTTTTTTGTCCCGCAGAGCCGTCGTCTCTTCGGATTATCCCTCACCAGTGGAAAGCTATGTTTTTTTTTTCCTGGGAAGAAGAAGTTTGACTCTTGATTTTGCTATATTTTGCCACCTTGAGAACGGTACGGATGGCCGGCGCGACCCTGATTGGATGAAGAACCTTTGGGCGTAGTGGGATCGGTCCGTTTCTTTCGCCAGGCTCCGCTTTACGCCGTCGCCGCCGCCGTTTTTGGCTCACACACAATTCCTCCTATATTGTATTGGGAATATGTAGGGTCAGTTACTGCTCTGAAAAGGTTGGTATTGCCCTGCCTTACGCCTCTCTGTGCTTTCTCTCTCTAACCTAGACATGCACCCTGTCTCTAACTCTGTGTTTACT
Organism: Romanogobio albipinnatus; assembly: GCA_023566225.1. NCBI lineage: Eukaryota > Metazoa > Chordata > Actinopteri > Cypriniformes > Gobionidae > Romanogobio > Romanogobio albipinnatus. The sequence continues at coordinate 38,985,918 of CM042263.1, forward strand.
AACCCTAGAGCCTTGTGTTATTACTAACCCCCTGTCCTCCACACGGCTGATGCCCCTCCAGTGTTCAGAGCCAGATAGCGAGCATGGTTCCTCCTCCAGCCGCTGTCTTGTAGAAACACTGCATGATTGGCGTAGAAGTCATTTCCAGCGCTAGCGCCTCAGCGTAGCTCAGCCTCGCTCGGCGAGGACACATGATTTCTCTCGTTAAACTGTGGCTCCCCAACCTGGCCCGCTAGATTTTGGACAAGGCGCTCTTGAGTTCCTGTGTTAGCTTAGCTGTGTGAGATTGGTCCAGCTGGAGTCTAAGTGTGTGTGTTCCCTTTCTGTCGTGTCTCTTCCTGTCTCTCTCACAGCAGCGGCTCGGACAGTCGGGAGCGAGCGTACGAGCACAGTCCGTACGGACACCACGAGCGCAGCGGCTCGTTCGACCGGCCGCGCCACTACAACGCGGACTATTACAGGGACCGCTCTCTGTTTGCCTCCGGGGTCAGCTCCAGCCCGGCCGCTGGCGCTCTTAGCGGTGGCTTCGACGCGTCCGAGTCGCACTTTGAGTCTCGGATCCGTGACCCTTTCACCCTCTCCGGTTCCGCTCGCCGCGACCCGTACCGTGACGACAGGGGCCGGCGTGCGGACCGGACGTACCACCATCATCGGCGGAGCCGGTCCTCGCACTCGTCCCAGTCGCGGCACCCGTCGCCCCAGAGGAGCGCGGGACAGACCCCTAAAGCCGCCCACTCGCCCAAAAGAGCCCCAGTGTCCCCGGGCCGGGGCCCGCGCTCGCGCAGCCCGTCCTCCAGCTCGGACTCGGTCAGCAGCACCAGCAGCACCGGCAGCGGCAGGTACCGTACCCGCACTGACAGCTGTGCTCCATGAAGGCATTTCCTGTCTTAATGCTCTCTTTCACCTTCAGGAATCATAGACCCCTTTTCCACCAAAGCAGTGCTAGAGCTAGATCGGAGCCAGAGCCTAGTTTCAAATCGGTTCTTTGTGTTTCCACACCCAAAGCCCCAGCTCTGAGCCAGGAGAAGTGGTTCTTAAGTAGCACCAAAACATTGCTGGGCTAGAACGGGCCCGTTCTTCGTACCTCGCTTAATACATCTGAGATGATTTGACAGATCCCAGATCTTTTAATCGTGATAACTGATCTCTGGCTAATTTGGTTCTTCCAATGAATCAAATAGTAGCGCAACGTTTGCAGTGTTGATGGAAGGCTTGTTGGCAGCGGTGCTGTGCAGAGACCGATCTCCGTATGATCACGAGTCCAGCGAGAGCACACGACTCCTTATGCTTCTGATTCACTCATGCGTTTTTTAAATATTATACATGGATCGGTCTGCGCAGCGCCGATGCATCTCAAACAAGCCTGGTGTGTGTGTGTGTGTGTTTCCCGCTAGCGTTGCTGAGAAAGATGAGACGTATACAGGGACGTAAGACCTGGCTCTGTTGTGGCTCTCTAGCCTGTGGAAACGCAAACGGGTCTTAGCAGGCTCCTCAGTTGAACCAACTAAGAGCTGGGACTAGCTCTGGCTCCGATCTAGCTCTAGCACTGCCTTGGTGGAAAAGGGGTAATAGACTTCAGTTTAGCTCATTTATTGACAAAGGTAACAATGAAATTGTTTTTCAGGAATCGAGAGGGCGTTTTATGAAATTAGTTTTAAGTTTTATATGTTTATTTAAAGATGTAATGGTAGAAGTCCAGACCATTACACTCAAATGACAACTTCACACTTTGGAGCATTATTCCCATATGATCAGGCTCGGCACTTGAAAAGGCTTGAAAAACATATTTTTAATGGTTACTACTTAAAACATTCCTTGTAACGGATTCCACTCCACTCTAGGGCTGTCACTGTTTATTCGAATATGTATTTGAACATGACGTGAAATATCCGTAATCAAACTATAAATAAACTCTCCGGTTTTTAAAGTGCTATGTAGCGCATTTTTTACATTCTATGATTAGACTTTGTTTTTTATTTTATTGCTTGCCATCTCCTCCAATAGAGGGCGCTCTAAACGTATTGTAGCGGCCCATGACCAAATCAAGCGAATAATAGCCGGTCTGTTTTTAAAATGGAAGATAACTCTCAGAACGGCCAGCCTGAGCGGACAATTACGACCCCAACCCCTCTTTAAAAGTAGTGTCTGCAAACATTTTGGGTTCTACACCGTAGATGGTAAAGTAGCCGAATTTGCACAAAACGTTTTCTTGCACATCCTCACACTCACCTGTCGAGTTACCATCCATAGATACTCGAATATATTGCTTATTATTTGATATCCGTTTGAATGAGATTTTTCTCAATAATGACAGCCCTACTCCACTCCAAACGCTGTCTTCATTTCAGAAATGTATTTTGTTTATTAAACACAAAGTTTTTACTTTCAGAAGCATTTCTAAATTCAGTTCATATGTCCAACAAACGCAATTCAAAGCCAAAATAACGAAATGGTAAAAATAACCTTTGATTTACCGCCATCATTTCGCTCTTTTAATTTGAATGCTTGAATAGCACGCCTATGTCTCCTTCCATTAATAATAATGGCGTGCGGTGGCTGGGATATACAAACAATACAACATATGTGGCATCATTTTTGGAATGACTGATCACGAGGAAAGAAATATGGTTTAGTCGCATAACATCGGTTAATGGAAACGGCGTCATTTCGCAATAGTTTATCGACATTTAGAAAATATAGACTACAGTTTTGCACAAATCTGTAATGGAAACGCGGCTACAGTCGAACCAACGCGTCGTCAGAAAATGCAAACGATTTGTTCGTTAGAGGAACATCTAACCTTACATTAGAGGCAAAAAATCCCACGAGTCTCATATCAAGTGCACGTACAGCGACGCTAGCTTAACTACATCAGTAGCTCAGTTGCTTTTCCAGTAGCTAACTACTTTATCCAGCAAGTAGCGGTGTAGCCTGACCAAAAGCTGCGTTCCGTTTTGTGTTCTGACGAGAGCGAGTCTGTAATGAGCGGAGCGGTGACTCGGCTCAATAATCCGCTCTATAAATTGTATCTTTATTTTAACCTCTTAACCTAAGCCCCTATTTTTGAGATGCCCAAATAAAAACGTCTGCAGCTCTTAAACCCTATGGTCTATATTCATAAAGCTGCTCTTATTTTAAACTAGACACTTGAAATGTTGTTACCCAAGAGTCATGACCATGGGGTCAGTCTGGTGTGACATGTGCTGGGTCAGAGACGCATCAGAAGGGCATTTTCAGAAGTGCTGGTACATGATGCATTTTTTTTTCTCTTTAGCGCAGGTCATGTTTTGAAAGGCTATGTCCTGTAGCTTACTAATGTAAATAAAAATGTCAGCTGAGAGACATATTGCGGGTCTTATAGCCTATCTTACTCATGCCGACGAAAGCGCCCTGCAAATTCTTTCATATTTTTCATTTTTGCATTTTTTTAACCACTTCGTTATCAGAGTCCCACTGGAGCCCGTGTGTGTTTATTCTCCCTATCACACATTAGTTACAGCCATTAAAATAGTTCCGTTTTGTTTTTAATGTCAAAGTAGTTTTGTTTCTTTATTAAGTTAATTTAAAAAAATGTTTGAAGCATTTTTTTTGTTTGTTAAACTAAAGTTTTTGTTCTTTAAAGTGACGAGCAAGCAGACAGTGAGTTAACCCAACGCTTTAGCCTCTCAAATCAACACTTGTCTTGCTTATAAAATCCATATAAACACTTAAAGCATGGTTTAATCGTTTAGCCTCTATCACCACCATCACAGTAAAAAGGCATTTTTGACAAGATGAGGCAGGCATATCGCAACGGTGCGCGCAAACGAAACGGCTACACAATCTAAACAAATAATTATAAAAACATGCAGGTTGTCTTGCCTTACACCTCTCCGCCAAATGAATATAAATCTGATCTTCAATTCCCGCGCTATATGCACATTTAACGGAGTTCATGTCAACGAAAGCAACAGATATGAGCATTTTATTCATCAGCTCATTTCATCATCAAAGAGCGCATCATGAGAACGAGCGCCTGAGCACTGGAAGAGCCTTTAGTCTCATTAGTGTTAATGAAGATGATTGTGCTTTTGAGCATCTGAGCTTATTTTCAGTTCCCCCCCCCCCGAAATCAACGCCTATGATAATAACTCAAAGTATTATAGGAACAGAGTGAAACAAGGTAAAATATACATGTAAGGGACTCGCGGTTTTTTAAAATTGAAATTCACTGAGGGAAAAATGTATGAGACTTTAATGTTAAGGGCCTGAGAATAATGTAAATATGAAACTGAACGTCTGATCGTGTTATGATTCAGATTTGAGGAGGATCCTCTCAGTAATGCAGCTTCTGTGAGCTTTTATGTCAAGAAAAGTATCGGCGTCCTTTCAAAAAGGCCATTTATTTCAGAACATTTGTAATTGTTAAGTAGTTTTTCATTCAAATTAATCTGCAATAAAATGCTAATTATAATATAGAGTTACTGAAAATCTAAAGCAAGTATTTATAGAATTCACAAAGTCAATAGTTTACTAAATCAAATGATTCTGACAGGCTTTGCATTAAATGACTGGGGAAACGTGTCCCAGTCAAACCCGAGTTCACCCCACACTAGTGCTCTTTCTTTTATACATTTGAAATCCGGAAACAGTGTCTGGTAATATTGGGCATCCCCCAGCCACTGTGAAAGTGAACATCCCGCCCTGCATATGATGAGCCTGAAGCATTAAAGCAGACGCTTAATGAGTTAATGAGATGCAGACGCTGTGATGATGCTGCTGCCATTGTAGAGTTCCTGCATTTTTACAAACATCTGCCTTTTCCATTTTAATGGTTTAATTCTATTTTTTGATCATAAAGTTTGTCTAATCAATTGAATTCGTAAAACATTAACAATTTAGTCCAATTTGAACAAGTAAATATGAAATATATTTAAGCGGTCTAAAGTTTTCTGAACTCTGTTTTAGGATTTAATACAAAATGATCAAAAACTGGCGATCAGATGAATAATGCATAATACGAACAGTTTAATTAATGGGTTATAATGTAATCATATTATTTGTTACTTTGAGTGAAATGTTTCTGAGCATTTGCTTTATCACTAGAGGAGGTTAAATACGGCCCAATCACATGCTTTAGATTTTCATTCCAACTGTGGATTAATTTAAGTTTTTTTTAATCATCACAAATGTCGTCATCAATTGAATTCATAAAATTTTAACAATTTAGTCAAATTTGAAGAAAAGTCTCCAGAAATTCAGTGAGACTCTCTTTACTTCTTTTACTTCGTGAGATTTACTTCTGTTTTCCGACTCTGTGTGTTATGATGTAATACACACAGTGTGCTAAAGTAAAGGCAGCTGACTGATGATGTCCAGACCATAATTAAAGCTCCTGTAGGGCTGAACCTGTATCACGATAGAAGCGCTTCATATCGGGCGATATTGATATTTTTTATGATCCATTTAAAATAAGGACCAGGAGACAAATATGTAAGGAATAATTGACGACGGGCCGTTCAATTATTAGAACAATAATGCACACCCGAGGTGGTGATGCGGTCACGACGCGAAGCGGAGTGGCCGTTACACCTCGGGTGTGCATTATTGTTCTAATAATTGAACGCCCCGGAGTCAATTATTCCGCTTATACTACGGTTACCACACCTCAAGACATCGATCCGAAGATATATTTAAAGGGATTCGTCCGGTTTTTGTACTTAAATCGCTATTGTGAGTAGGACTATTTCTTCCGCGTCTCATCCATCTTTTGCTAGTTCTGAAACGTCATTTAAAAGCTGTTAACGAAGGCTTGAGCCGTTTAAAGTTATTAGAGAGAGAGAGAGAGAGAGAGAGAGAGAGAGAGAGAGAGAGAGCTTGTGTGAATTAGGCTGCCTCTGTGCGTCTCTAAACAGCTGTTATTACCTCACTAGTGAAAAAATGTCACGTGTAGCCTTTAAGTTGCTCCACTATATAGGCTAACTGATCAAATCGTCAGGGCAGCGCTGACACCTTTAGTGCAAACTGTAGTGCGTGTGCGAGTGTGTGATTTCAGTAATGAGACAGAAAAGCTTGCCTTTGATGTCCGCTTCCGTTTGTTGGTTTTCATCTGCACTGTCTAATACTGCTGCCGCCCAGTTGTTGAACGTTTTATATTCACCGTAAATATTAAGATTTACTTTAGGAAAATCGTCTGTCATATTGTTGTTTTTTAGTCCTGTAATGTCCGTTGTTACAGTTAACTATGCGAAGTGATCTGGAACTGCAATCCGGTCAAGAGCTGCCTGGAACTACGTTCGCTGTGCATCTCCCAGAAAATAATTGCACACCTTAGAACGTTCATCAGCCAATCAGATTCAAGCATTCAACGGCCCCGTAGTATAAATTTAAATAATTGTATTTTAAACTTGACCTTCCTCTGATTATAATCCCTTCAGTTATAAAGGCAGAAATGTCAACACAACCATAGAAAACACTCAAATAATTCAAACGTTCACATGTTTATCCTCGCGGGCGTGCGCATCGAGAGCGAGACCCGGCGTGCGTCCCAATCAGCTCTAGTGCAGTAGTCAGGGCCCTGATAAGGACACAAGTCAATGGGCTGATCCCTGATAAACGTGAGTTTAAACACGCCCCCAAGCGGACGAGGCTCGAGCTGCGGAGCCAGACGAAAGTATAAGCAAGGCTTAATGTGGGAAAACATGTGGTCTTTGTGGGGAAAACCTTATTTATCAACAATGTCCTCATTTTCCACTGGTCCCTCCGCACCGGTTCTGTTCCTGAGGAATCATCACGAGACCCGATGTAGACACTGTTCCATGATTGGCTGTTAGTGTGTCACTCCTTAAATGGTTCGGTGTCCAGAGAGTGAGCGCCTCTGTTCATGCAACCAAACTTGTTTCGCTCTTCTGACGAAGAAAACAAAAAACCGTGTCTGTCGCGATACATATGGTGTTGGTTTTATCGGCCAGCCCTAAGCTCATGTTCTTGTCCTTCAGAATGGAGAACCGCTAGAGATGTGGACCGTGATGCTGTGTCTCTCAATAGCCCAGCTCTGTGTAGAGCTTTATTCAGTCCGTTCACATCCTGATTCTGGCCGCCTCTGAAACGGGTCAAACCTGAGAGGTTACAGTTAATGTGCTAGAAATCGCCTGTTTCATCTGACGGTACGCACAGAAGGGTTTTATTTAACACTGTTACAGTTAAATAAGCGTAGCCTAACTATAGCTGACCTGTCAGAGCGATGGCACCGCAGAACTAGAGCTGGGTACCGAACTCGGTACTTTTAACCTCTTTTAACCCTCAGGTGGGACGCCTGGTGCTCTTATTTGATCGCCTTTTTTCGTATCATATTTTTAATTAATTTCATAAATTAGGTATCATCTGAAAGCTTACAAACTCAAATTTCATCCTGTGAAAACCGTTTTGAAATCGGACATTGGGTTACCATGGAAACGTTACTCTAAATTATTCTAGCGGGCTCCTCCCCTAGTGGGCGGCGTCATGTTTCATATTTCAACAATTATTTTAACTACTTTATATTCAAAATCTTTTCCAATCTTGACAAAACACATATTGTCGGAAAGCTCTGAGTCTCAAGGGTCCATATCTGGGGACTGTTTTGTGATGGAAGTGACATTTGGACAGAAATTTAAAGAAAATGCATCAAAAAAACAATAAATGGAATTTGAATGACACCCGGTGGCTGTGTTTGGTACAGCACCCTAAACAACATCTCATGGGGACTTCAATTTTTGTGATATCAACTTCAAATTTGGAACACAAATTGGTTAGACATATGGCTTTGATTTTATAGTAATTTTAGAGTAAATTCTTTTTTGTAAAATGTATATTTTATATGAAATAAAAAAAAAAAATATTTAGTGCATTTACAGTAAATTTAAACTTCCATAACTCTTTCGTACTTTCATATTTTGAAATGCAATAATCTGCAGAGTGTCGTCTTTAAAACGAGTCCAGACTTGGGTCTATATTCCAAAGCATTCTTGAATTACAGCGCTTTAAGTCTGGATAGAGCATTTTCATGTGTATTCTCAAAAAGGGGGTGGCAGTTAAAGGGTTAAGGACACCCACCGAATGATGTCGGTACTGCCGAGTACTGATTCACAGTAAATCAATCGGTACCTGATAACACATAGACGAGTGTGTGTGAATATTACACCGCAAAAAGACCATTTAAATACGAATCATGCGTGTCTCTGTGCGAATGAATGCCATAGACGCGCGGTTAGCAGTCTACGGGTTTACCTCACACACACCCTCGCTCAGAATCACGCGTGACGGTCGCATGTTTCCATCTCTGCCTCTCATATGAGGACATGAACACACGAACGTCATCTCCAGAGCCACGAGTCACTTCACGAGCATTTTACCGTCATGTCATAAACTCAAATTCAAAATAAAAGTTCGGCTAACTTGACAACTGTTGTACTGTAGAATTCAGATACGCCTCAATGTAATAATAATACATGATCAAAACTTAATTTAAAAAAAATATTCTTCATGTTTCTTCATTTTAACCGTATAAAGCTCAGTTGTGCAGCTTTGTTTGACTAATTAAATTAATGTCTTGTACTTCATTTGATTAGCAAAAAATACATGACACACAATTTGAAATCTTTTCATAGAAATGAAATTAAAAAGAAAAAATAATGATACGGTTGTTTTTATGAATTAAATGAAGTAGCTAGTAGCCGACTATTCACTAGTGAACACTACAGTAATCAGACCTCACAGCCGATGGCAGGCGGAGAGCAGGCTTAATGTCAATCACACTCTTACAGGTTCTTTACAGTTAATGATGTAAACATCCCAAAAGTACCGAGAAACCGGTACCGGTTAAAAGGTGAACGGTACCCAACCCTACGCAGAACGAGTGTAGCTACTCTATCTCTACACGCAAACACTTTTAAATCTGAAAACTGCAAAAAGCATTTAGTGAGAATCCCTTTAGTTCACAGAGGAAGAACAGCGCTGGTCCTCTCAGTGCGGCCTTCTGAGGGTTCAGAGAGAGCCCAAACTAGGGCTGAGCACCAGTACCTCCATCACCCGTGTGTGACCGGATCAGAAGTTCAAACGGGCTTTCGCTCTGAGCCAGAGACAGACGCGCTCACAACTACTCCGTGTTTATTTCCGGTTTCAGACATTCAAATGCAACAACAGGCCTTTCAGTTATCATGTGACACTGGTCTAGTCACATCAGTAACTCTGTACTCGACTCCCAGTTCAGAGGTCGTGTGTTTCATGAGACGTAGATCCGATTCTCTGAGGCACAAGCTGACATGGCGCCGATATATAAATATTATATATATTTAAGTACACTTTTAATAAATAGTTCAATTTAAATCAATAAAAAAAGGCCATTCTTTAATGTCATCATTTTTCTTCTTCAAGTATCGGTTTGGCACCAGTATCGAGAACCCCAAACGATTCCCACCCCCAGTCCAAACTCTTTCCGGTGCAGTCGGGCCGAACATGATTCAGAGCATCATCTAAGCCTCACGATGGGCCGGTGCAGTCACACTTTAACTTCTTGAACCTAATGCTGTTCAACTGAATATAAGATTGATTTTCTTAAATATCCACATAAACAACAAACATAACCCCGTTAATATGGAGAGAGATCTGTGTCTTTATTACATGCGATAAAATAAATGATCCGAGAGAAGAAAAAAAAGTTTGAGAGAAAAAGTTATCACAATGATAGCAAAAAAGCATTTCATGAGAGAAAAAAAAATATTTGAGAGAAAAGGTTTTCATACCAATAGCAAAAAAATAATAATATTTGAGACTAAAAAAGTTTTGAGAGAAAGTATTTTCTCATAGAACAGAAAAAAATATACATTTGAAATTTTTACAATTATTTCTGAGAAAAAAAATCTCTCTCAAAATACTTTGAAAAAAACTCTCAAATATATTTTTTTTTGCTATCAGTGTGAAAACATTTTCTCAACAAAAAAAAGTGTTTCTCTCGAAACGCTTTTCTTTGCTCTCGATGCAATTTCTTGCTCTCTTGCTTTCACTGTGAGAATTGTGTCATGGGCGGGGCCACGTTCCTATTGGCCAGTCGGGTGAGCATCGTCTTGTCTTGGGAGTCGAACTGAATCATTACACCATTGTTCGGTTCACCTGCATGATACCGCCTCTGCCTTATGGCTAGTTTAGTTGAGCACGGACTCTCCAATGTTTGGGTCAGATGACACACAGCTGGCTTAGCAAGTTCAGCATCACTGAAGATTAAACGTTAAGAAATAGCACTCATATTCAGGAATGAGTGTGTATTATATTATTTGCGTGCTAATCGCTAGGTAAACTTGCAAACTCACCTGGTTTATATACTATTTTTAAATCAAATGCCAAATGAATGTTTTGATTTAGATAGTTTCACTGTAAGTGAAGTTTTCACTAGTTTCGTAACGTTAGTTCACTGACAACCGGGGCAATTTCCCCTTCATTATCACAGACGTATCGCCTGCGATAATTAATGCGATATGGCTCAGCTTGTCAAGTGAACTTATGGTAGTAGCTCCATCTGAAAGCAGGTGATGGCGATTTACTACTAATCAAGGAACCGGCTTTACTGACGAGATGAAAACAACAATGTCCTCCAATATATCGCCCAGCCCTAGTTCATCATACAACCTCCTGTACAGTTTTACTCCATGGACTCACTATTTTGTTTTTAAGGTCAATATGATACATTTTCTGTTTGAGCCTATAACTGACCTATAACCTAAAATGATTATTATTAATGTGTTTAGCATCTGTATCTCTCACTGGGTAGGCTATAGAGCAATATAACTTACGCTCTAAAATCTTTGCCTTAGACTATGCAATTTAAATGGAGGAAATACAGATAAGTTGACATGAAGGCTATGCATATGTGAAATATATGCTATAAATATAGCAGCATAAATTTAACCTCTTAATGTTGCTCTCAGAGTGCACCAGAATGATGCATTTGAACGTACACATTTCCGGCCGGGGTGCATACCCCAGCCCCAGGACCCTCTGCGTTCCCCTGAACTGAGGTCCAACCATCGTCTCTAAAAGTTCTGAGGGAAACACTGCTTACATAGTTACATTATAATTATAACCAACGTTAATGGCAAACAAAAGATCTTTACATGACTTCAATTCATGGGTTTATTGTTCATGTAGTCTCATCATTTCGAATACCCACACAGCTGTTTCATTTGTCTGATTGGCTCTAGATAGTTATAGGGTTGCCACCTTCCATGCATACTAACGTTAGTTGATAGTTGTACAGGAGGTTGTACTATATGTTGAACAAACAGTTACTCTTCAGGTGCTTTGAGGCTAGCAAGTGCAAAGGTAGAAACTAGCTCACTACTCACTAAATAAGGCGTAAAACTATCTAAATCAAAACATTCATTTGGCATTTGATTTAAAAATAGTATATAAACCAGGTGAGTTTGCAAGTTTACCTAGCGATTAGCACGCAAATAATATAATACACACTCATTCCTGAATATGAGTGCTATTTCTTAACGTTTAATCTTCAGTGATGCTGAACTTGCTAAGCCAGCTGTGTGTCATCTGACCCAAACATTGGAGAGTCCGTGCTCAACTAAACTAGCCATAAGGCAGAGGCGGTATCATGCAGGTGAACCGAACAATGGTGTAATGATTCAGTTCGACTCCCAAGACAAGACGATGCTCACCCGACTGGCCAATAGGAACGTGGCCCCGCCCATGACACAATTCTCACAGTGAAAGCAAGAGAGCAAGAAATTGCATCGAGAGCAAAGAAAAGCGTTTCGAGAGAAACACTTTTTTTTGTTGAGAAAATGTTTTCACACTGATAGCAAAAAAAAATATATTTGAGAGTTTTTTTCAAAGTATTTTGAGAGAGATTTTTTTTCTCAGAAATAATTGTAAAAATTTCAAATGTATATTTTTTTCTGTTCTATGAGAAAATACTTTCTCTCAAAACTTTTTTAGTCTCAAATATTATTATTTTTTTGCTATTGGTATGAAAACCTTTTCTCTCAAATATTTTTTTTTCTCTCATGAAATGCTTTTTTGCTATCATTGTGATAACTTTTTCTCTCAAACTTTTTTTTCTTCTCTCGGATCATTTATTTTATCGCATGTAATAAAGACACAGATCTCTCTCCATACGTTAATAGACCAGTAGTGTGCAGCACACAGGGCGTGCGCCGCTGGGCCGCAGAACACCGGAGCGATGGCGTGTGCGTGTGGAACATTACATGCATACGGTACAAAACCAGTAGATCTAAAAGATTATAGATGACTAATTATTAGGGCTGTAATCAACCAAAGAAAATCTGTAAAGGACGTTAGGAAAAAAAAACGTTAAATCAGTTAGCCGTTAGCCGTGCGCTGTGCGCAGTACTGGGTCCAGGGCCGTGCACAGACATTGAGGGGCAGTGGCCCAAACCAAAAAAGGGGCGGTGGGGACGAGGATTGGGTGCTCGTAAGAGTAAGATGGATCATTTGTATGGACTAGTCAGTCAAAACGGTTTTTAACAGTCGAAAATACTGATATATGACATTGGGTTATGTTGAATATCAAAGTTTTTGTGTCTATTTGTTCATGAGGGATTTGTGGACACAATGATTTTGGTTTTGTGGAGGAAATGTTATAGCTTTTATTTTTAAGGCTCTTGGGGTAAGATGACCCAGCCATATTTGGCACAGGCCCCAAGTGGCATGTTATTGTTTTTAGACTTAATACTTATTGTAATTAACGGGGCTATTATTTAATATTTTCATGAGTTAGATGTACATTCCAGGCGTCTTCACTTTCATTAAAACATAGATTAACTGAGTGAATTCTATTATGACCAAATCTATTGGTTTTTTATGATGACATATCTTCATTTAAAACATGGGCAATTAAATAAGTAAATATTGATATGCTTGCACAAGTCATAAAAAAAACCTTTCAGATGATCATCTTTTACTGGGATTCAGATTTTTCTTTGATCAGTTATTCGATTATTCTACTAAATTGTCAAAATAAAGTAGAATGTTTAGTATTTTACATTAATGACACTTTAAAGATATATAAATAGTAATAAGAATTATATAAAAAGTAATTTATACATTCTGTAACAGTTTACGGGTTATTATATGAAATTAGGCCTATATATTCTACAAAGTGTGCCATCGACAGCAAAGTTGGTGATATTGCATTGGCCGCTGCGTGCGCGTATCCGTTAAGTCCACAAGACCGTAGGGTGTCCCATTCGTCATTTAAACTTAAAGAAGGGTGCTCTTGAGAAACCCCCAAAAAAAACACACAAAATCCGGACAAGCTAATTTTTTACTAGGACAAGTGAGTGACAGATTTACTTGTTTACACGTGAACCGGCTTAATGTCAAGCCCTGATCTATACATGTCAATCTTAAACTTTCACATCGTCATTATTTGCATTCAGTGTCAGCAGTTTAATCAAATTGAACCGCTTATGTACAGCACGATTTGAACCAGTGTGTTTCAGACATTATAACACTTTCCCGCATACAAATGTCATTTATTAAAAACTGTGATCAAACTAATGTGTACATTTGAACAATTCAATATATCTTTAAAAATGTAATCAAGTGTGAGAGAGCACTTGAGTTTCTGGTCACTAAACCCGTTCATCTGGGCTGACACACCAGAGCTCCTTCTAACTGAGCACCAGTAAAGTGTGTGTGTGTTCTCTGGCAGCAGTGATTCGAACAGCAGCTCCAGTGATGGGTCGCGGGCGCGCTCCGTGCAGTCAACGGCCACACACGCCCCTCCGGCTCCGATCCCGCTGGACTCCGACGAGCCCCGGAGGAGCTTCGGCATCCGAGTCCAGAACCTGCCCACGCGATCCACAGGTGACCCTTCACTCTCAGGCTCTTTACTCGGGACCGTTGGGTTTGGGATCTACACTTAATGCTCTTATAATGCACCCTCTCAGCAGCTGATTTCAGTCTGAGCGCTCTTACTGAGTTAGGTTTCTTTACACCCGCCTTCCCTAAAGCACATTATAATGTTAGGGTTAGTAAATCTGTTTTGTCTTTTTTAATGTCTGTATAGTTTTTGAGTTTGGTACATCATGTTAATGACACTAAATATAACAGGTTCATTCATTTACATATTTTATGTCAGTTCAGAGAAGTAAAGAGATGTTTTTATTGACGATAATAGCACTGACACTAGTAAAATCTATATATTTAATAATGTGTCATGTTCTCGGTCTTCCCTGCATCTTCATAAACACAACATGGATTAAACGGCTCCATCCTTATGGATTTATTGAGCGTTTTATGAGAGTAGACAGAAATCTCTCAGGTTTCATTCAGAATATCTGTGCGTGTCAAAGATGAACGAAAGTCTTAGGGTTAGGAACTCGTTTCTAGGGGACGGTCCCTTTAAACCCTTTCCCATGCTGTGTTTCCTCCCCTCAGACACGAGTTTGAAGGACGGGCTCTTTCACGAGTTCAAGAAGTACGGGAAGGTGACGTCGGTGCAGATCCACGGGGCGCTGGAGGAGCGCTACGGTTTGGTGTTCTTCCGCCAGCAGGAGGACCAGGAGAAGGCCCTCAGCGTGTCCAAGGGAAAGCTGTTCTTCGGGATGATGATCGAGGTCACGGCCTGGAACGGCCCCGAGACGGAGAGCGAGAACGAGTTCCGGCCCCTGGACGGACGCATCGACGAGTTCCACCCCAAGGCCACGCGCACGCTGTTCATCGGGAACCTGGAGAAGACCACCAACTACCAGCAGCTGCTCGACGTCTTCCAGCGCTTCGGCGAGATCGTGGTACGCTAGCGTGACTGTCAGTGTTGACCAGTGTGACGTGACCGATGCCTGCTGGGTCATACGCAGCACCTCATATATCAGAGTCAATATTCACATTGATCAACACTGACTAAAGCTTCATTTCTACAGTACAGCGGGCGTCATCACTAATAATAACCATTTCACGATCCGATATCGATTCTTAAACCCCAAGAATAGATTAGTCCTGATTTCAGTCGATCAGCACTGCATTATTAATAATCTCTATCATGATGAGAATAGCCGAGAAGGCTTGAGGAACTCATATCTTGTCGCAGTTGTGTGTTTATTGTCCTCGTGTTTAAACAGTCGAAGCGTTTCTCTACAGCGTGAGCTTCACATTAGGGATTTCCTGTCATTATATCACCTCTGACCTTCAGTGTGAATGACACACGAGTGTGTGTTTAGTGCCAGCGCGGCTGATCCTATTATGGGTAACAAATAGGAAAAATAATACTTAAATAAATGATAATCCATATGTTTGTTCATTTTAGTAAACAATTAAACTTTAAATGTTTTGGCGCTCTTTAATGTGGTCTGACAGATCAGATTGTGTAAAACCGCTTGAGAACAATCATGTCACCTGACGTCAAATCTACCTCAGAAAAGCCGCTCAGTGCTCAAACTCGTCAGTCAGCTAGAACAATAACTGTAGAAAGGGGCATATGTGCACTATATCACATAATCCTTACATTTAGGGATTAAATCGATTCACTCACAATGCGATATGGTTTTCTCAATTTTTCTTTTAACAAAATGAGATTTAAGAAATTATAAAATGAAAGTGTCCTTTTGAAATGTTAAAACAAAGTCCCCTCAAGGAGATCTTCCAGTGGTGTTTTCTTAATCCAAACTGAAAACACGATTATTTTTCTTACCCCATTGGCAGATCATTTTTAGCCGGGCTCCGCCCTCCTACATACTTCCACTCAATTTTAATTTTCCTTCAGTGCTCCGTCTGGGATTGCGGTATATTCTCTGGTTTAACCGGGCCAATCAGCGAACAGAGGGAGTGGCTGAGAACGATGAGGTTGATGTCGTGCGCTAGTTTGAGATGACATGCGCCACGACCAAACGTTAGCGATTGGTTATGGCAGATCCAATAGTTTTAAACTCTTCCCGCCTTCAAGGAAGTAAACGCTTGTCAATGGAGAGCGGCCAGACTCTGAACGAATGAAATGTGTGAGTCTGGCAGGACCAGGCTAGATAATTTTGCTTATTTTAAGCAAAAACTCACTTCATTTTGAGTTATTTTCCCCCAAAACAAGACAACAATTTTTACTTGAGTAGTAGATGCATCTGTTTAAGATTTTTTGTTTTGTATTTTTGTCTTTTCCAGTCCCAATAAAACAAGAAAAGCATTAGTTGCCGTGTGCAAGCGCTTGTGAATCCCACATACGGGGTCTCCTGCAGACCTTTAACTGCTTCATTAACAACAGCTTATCGCTCCATTGCTTTTGCTCCCTAGAAATGGACGGAGCTACAAACACTGTGTGTGTGTGTGTGTGTGTGTCAACCGTTCACCCAGTTATAAATCACCACAAACTGAAGCGGGAGTTGGCACTTCATGTCAGATCTGTAGTGGTGGTGGAAACGGTTGATATGCTTTTATTGCCTCCCCCAGAGTGGATCTGTTTAATATGGACATTTCTGCCCATGCGTCCAACAATCGAACAATCTTAACTGCTTTTGGTAATTGTAATTTGTTTGATTTTCCAGGATATTGATATCAAGAGGGTGAATGGCGTCCCCCAGTATGCGTTTGTCCAATACTCCGATATTGCAAGTGTTTGTAAAGCCATTAAGAAGATGGATGGAGAGTATCTCGGCACCAACAGGCTGAAGGTACTGCAGATGTTCATACTGGATGGGGTGAGATCGGCCTGGGTGGTGTGTAATGTGTATTTCTGTCTCGCCTCCAGCTCGGGTTTGGGAAGAGCATGCCGACAGCATGCGTGTGGTTGGACGGGCTGACCTCGAATATCACCGAGCAGTACCTCACACGACACTTCTGCCGCTACGGACCCGTCGTCAAGGTAGACTTTGACATGTGCTGTACTGAGTTTTGCTGGAGTTGTGTCGAGTTGTACTGACCTTTGGCCTCTATTACAGGTGGTGTTTGATCGGTTAAAAGGAATGGCTCTTGTTCTGTACAACAACACTGATTTCGCCCAAGCAGCTGTTCGAGAAACCAAAGGGTGGAAGATCGGAGGGAACAAAATTAAGGTGACCTTTCTATTCATCTAGACTCAAAAATATGAAATCTTTTTTCGTTTCTTGAGCAGCAAATGATCCTGAAATTTCAGCTTGGATCACAGGAATAATTACATCTCTCAATATTACAGTTTTGACTGTATTTTCGAGACTTTTGACCGCCAGTATATATGCAGTTATGTAATGTCATGTGTTTGTTTCTTCTGTCCAGGTGGATTTTGCCAGTCAGGAGAGTCAAATGGCTTTCTATCGATCTATGCAGGCGTCAGGGCAGGACATCCGTGACTTTTATGATATTCCAACAGAGAGAAGGTGAGCGCTACCTCTATCTTAGAAACTATCATTCTTACCTGCAGTTTGCTTCTCTTCAAGCTCTTTGTTAATTGCCCAAATCTTGTTTCTTTTTGTCAGGGAAGAGCGGCGAACTCCTTATCATGAGTTTACAGCCGAGCGGGCGTATTACGAGAATGTAAGGACTCCTGGCATTTACGCCGAAGACCCCCGTCGAGACTATCCTGGTCGCAGTCGCGATCGCTATGCAGAGTTGGATCATTACCAAGGAGAACACTACGATCCTCGCTATCATGAGGACCCACGGGAATACAGAGATTATCGAGACCCTTTCGAGGACATCAGGAAGTACAGCTATATCCAGCGGGAACGTGAGCGGGAGCGTGAGCGCTTCGAGGCCGATCGAGGCAGATGGAGCCCGTCTCATCCGCGGCGTCCCTTAACGCCCTCTGCCTCACCCTCACCGTCCGAGCGCGTTTCACGAGAAGCCGAAAGACGCGTGTACAGACACTCCTCTGAGAGATCTGGGAGCTGCAGCTCGCTCTCTCCACCTCCACCTCAGTTTGAGAAGTCGGAGAAATCGCCAGTAGAATACAAAGCGGAAGGGCTGGAGCGAGAGCTGGAACCGACCGAGGCAGAGCGCGCAAGTGCAGCGGAGAACAAGAAGCGTGGGCGACGCAAGGAAAAGGCTGACCGAGAGAAGGGAGAGAAGGCAAAGCAGAGGAGAGGTAAAGTGCAGTCGCCCAGTGCTCCTCATTCTGAAACTGATAGAGAGCCTACTCTGGATTTGGCTTCTGGGAAGGTAAAAGTCTCAGATGTGGAGAGTCAAGAAAGACAAAAGCATAAAGGGGACAAAGAACCCTCCCCTGCTGAGCACGTACCTCGCCTTGAGTCTCAAAAGGGAGAGCGACTCGATCAGGGCAAGAGTGAGTCGGTGGACAGGGATGGCAAAGGAAAGTCAAAGAAACATTTAAAGTCTGACTCTGGTAGTGATGGCAAAGATTCCCTTTTAGATTCGGACAGACTTGCAGCGAGAAAGAGGCGCTTTGGTGATCCCAGTGGGAAAACTATCAGACAGAAAAGGGGCCGTCTAGAGGATGATCCCGGTCCTGGGATTAGCCAACCTGCTGACTTTGCTACAAACACGGGATTTGCAAAAGAGACCGATATCGATGTGAAAGTAGAGAAAGAGGCTCAAAAAAGAGAACACTCCAAATCCCGGACTGGCTCTCATTATAGTCAAAGGGAAGAGCTGGATGGCTCTATGAGAGGGACGTCTCAAGGTCCATCGCTACGACCAGGGGAATTATCCGACGTGGATGTTTTGGACTCAAAGTTGCACCCTGTGCCTAGACGATTTTCAATTGACGGAACCTCGGATAAGGACAGCAAAGTAAGGGACGAATATCTAGAAAATATTGACCTTTCTCAGAGTTACCGCAAACAGATGGAGCAAAACCGACGGCTACGGCAACAGCTGCAGATACCTGATAAACCAGGAAAGACGGAAGCTCATCCAGGTCTAGAGGCAGAAGATCTCGAGCATCGTAGCCTGGTGCATGAGGTCGGCAAGCCTCCGCAGGATGTGACCGATACCTCACCTCCAAGTAAGATCAAGAAACAAGAGTCCTTTGAGATGGAAATGAGTGCCAAGAGGGAAAGGATTTACCGGACGGTTCGCCAAAAGAGTGAAGACCCTGAGTGGAATAGCACACACTCTCCAAGGTTTCAGCATGCACCGCTACAAAGAGAGCTAGAATATGCAGACCCTCATCCTCAAATGACTGTGAGAGAAGTAAAAGAACCACCAAAACCTGAAGACAATGTTCCATTAGATCTGGAGCTTGCCGGTAAACGGATGCAAACCTTACCGATGTCAAAGATGAGCACATCTCTACAAGATGAGCAGCAAAGACGCTGGGAGAGTCGACTGAAGCAAGACTTGTTACCAGACTTTTCAAGGGGCTCTGATAAAAGACGTCTCAATCGGAAGTTATTGGATTTTGGGCTTTGGCCCGATTTGGAACCTGGTGAAGTGCGTTCCGACTCTGAAGAGGATCGTGAAAATAAGCCCAACTCTCCTGCGCCATCAACTTCTGTATCCTTCCCTGAAAGACATCGTCCCGACAGGTTGTCCGAGTCCAAGCTAACATCCTCTCTAGAGAGACACAAATTCCGTTCTTTAGCAGACGATCAGACAATCACACCGGATACTAAAGCTTTGTTAGAGCGTGCAAAGTCTTTGTCGTCCTCGAGGGAAGACAACTGGTCTTTCCTTGATTATGATACACATTTTGCCAGTTTCAGAAGTAATAAGGACACAGAAAAGGTGGTGTCAGCACCACGACCGACTCCCTCATGGTACATGAAGAAGAAGAAAATTCGAAGCGAGTCTGACGAGAAAGTGGATGACCGGAAAGAAGATCCAAAGCCAGAAGAACAGGAGAGACGAGAGTTGTTTGCGTCACGTTTTTTGCACAGTTCTATTTTTGAGCAGGATTCAAGGCGTCTCCAGCATCTGGAACGAAAGCATGAGGACCCAGAACATGGCGTTGGATATCTGTACTCTCAGCAAGGCCCAGCAGAAGGGCAGCCTGACCCAGAACCAGTGGTGCTTTTCCATAGCCGCTTTTTGGAGCTAACAAGGTTGCAGCAACAGAAGAATAAAGAACAAATCCCTCAAAATTCCAAGCATGAAGAACCTATAGACACAACCAGAGGAAGTAAAACACCAGAGGAAGATCAAGCTCCACATCAACAAAATACTACTGGACCTAGTATCCATCAAGCTGAGATCAAATCAATTAGCCCTGTTCCGGCTCCTCAGGCTAGCCCTGTCCAGGCTCCTCAGACTAGCCCGGTTCCGGCTCCTCAGACCAGTCCTGTCCAAGCTCCTCAAATATCACCACCTGTTATAGCAGCCAAAGAATCCTTGCCATCAGTGGAAACAGAATGTGTTGATACTCCTGCCTATAATTTGCTTGATCCTTCCATGAAGGAGGAAGATAAAGAGCATGAACAGCCCTCTGCTCAGCCATTACAGCCTTTGCTTGAGCAGCCCTCAGAACCCAATAGTTCAGAATGCCAAGAGTCAAAAATCCAGGTCGAGGAGATGGTATTAAATACTAATGACTTTGAAAGTGCTGCTGAAACCAACACAGTGGTTTCAGAACAGCTCTCAAGCAACGAGAAACCAGCAAGCCATTCACAACCAGAGGCTGAGCCTCCAGTGAAGTTTCCAGATTTACCAAGTCCCCTCTCACATATCCCTTCTGAGCAACAGGAAAAGGAACCTGAGCCACCTCTTACACAGGCTGAATCTAACAATACAGATGACCCGAAAGTTGCTGATAATTATCCAGTTGAAGAAGCCGTGTCTCCCCCTCCAAAGTCAAGAAATAAAAAGGCCAGGACCTCACCTACCACACCAGTAAATACACCTCTGCCTGCTACCCCAGACAAACAGAGCACCCGCAAAAGTGAGCGCATTGACAAAGAAAAACTCAAGCGCTCATCTTCTCCAAGAGGAGAGGCATCCAAGGCAGTACCTGATTTAAAGTCTGTAAGTAAGTCCCCTGTGCACAGTGCAGAAATGGAGCAAGGGACTGAGCAAAATTTGCAGCCAGTTAGGGCAAGACGTAGGAATGTGCGTTCTGTTTATGCTACACCCATTGAAGATGAAACCGCACTGCAACCTGGAAAAGATGCCGAATCACCTCGCGCTGCACGGAAGCGTAATGTAGACAGAGACGTGGGTTCTGATGTAGAGACCATTGCTGCACCGAAACGGGGACGCCCCCCTAAGAACCGACGCCAAGCAGAGGATGTACCAGCAGGAAAAACTGAACGGTCAAAATCGACTGAGTCTAAGGAATTGGATGCCAGTGACACGAGCCGTGAGGGGGTTCCCAAAGTAGGTAAAGGCAAAAGTTCACCCCACACACAAAAAGGAGTAAGTCCAGTGAATGTATCAGCATCTGGAATCGGAAAAAAGGGAGACAAAATGGAGAAAATATCAGAGAGTTCCAAACTCATTACTGAAGAAAACTCTCTTGTTCTTAAAAACCTTACAATTCGGCTTGACGTGACCGAGGTAAAGGCAATGCTTCAGACGAGTGAAGATGAACCTGGAACGGATGATTCTCCCAAAAAGAGCTCACCTGGTGTGTCTTCAAAGGATGAGGTGCTGGAAGCTAAATTTGAAAATGAGGCCCTGGATGGAGTTAATAGTGAGAGGGAGACATTGCCTGCTGCAACACAAGCCATTGAGCCAGATGTAGCTCGAGAGCTGGAACTTGAGCAGGCTGTTGAGAATATTGCAAAGCTGACAGGAGATGCATCTCCTCCTCCGTTTAAAAGTAACGTGACAAAGGCACAACGTTCATTAGCTGAAGAACCAGAGCGTGAGTCGGAAGAAGAAAAGCCTGCAAATCCATCTAGTGAAACAGAGCTTGCTGCTGCTATAGATTCCATTACGGCAGAGGAAGCGTCTTGTACCCTGCCACAAGAACAAAACATCAACTCCGTTTTAGATTCGAACGCTGATATGCAGACACTCGGACCCAGTTCAAAAGTCTCTGAAACCGGTGTTAAAACGGCAGTTGTTCAAGAGGAGACCGTAACCACTCCTCGAAAAGGGAGTAAAAGCAGAGCAAAAGCATCAAAGAAGGGCAAAGGCCAAAAGGGTGCTGGAGGCAAAAAGGAACCCTTCAAAGATGTAGTTTTGGATGCTGAAAACATCCCTGTGAAGTCACCAGAGTCCATACCCGCAGAACTTCCAGCAGTCACAGAAAGATCCCCCACAGCTACGGCTGTTGTCATCACTTCCTCTTCCAAGCAGGGTGTAACTTTAACAGCACCTAATGCAGACATTCCCAACGAACCAGAGTTGCCTCTTAAAACTGAGATGGATATCCCAAAATCTCCTGCTCTCAGCAGAAGCCCAACGTCATCCAAGTATCAGCCTTATTCATTCAAAAACACGTCCCCCTCACTGTCTCCAACGAGAACTTGCCTCAAGAATCTGTCCTCGTACCCAAGCAGGCTTTCTGTTTCCCCAACAGAGCGTTTCAATCAGCCGAAAGAAGCTGGGGTCCTCTCCCCTCCACAGGCCTCTGTAGAGAGCCCAACATTACCCTCAGACGCCCCTGTTCACGACACCAACTCAGGGGATTTGCGTAAAATCCTCACAAAGCCTAGAACTGTCCCAGTGTTGGACATTGCGGCTACATCTGGGAATGTGCATCCTCAAGCTGCAAGGGAGAGTGACATTACACCAGAGGTGGTAACCAGCAAAAGTGTTCATCAGGATCACAGGCAACCCTCCGTTTCAGCCCAACCGATAGTCCGACAGCCTGCCTCCATACCATCCCCAGAAACAAAGCAGATCTTCAGTGAGAAGTCAGTCATTTCAGTTATTGCCTCCACTCCTACCTCTGTCATCAGTCGAGTTTGCAATCCTCCTGACTCCGAGGAGAAGACAAATGCTCCCATTGGAAATCCCTTTCTCGACAAACAACCTCCAAAGCAGATTTACCAGCCAAGCTTGGAGGAAAGCAGTACTTACCATGGTCCACCAGTTGGGGAGGAAGGGGGGAATGCTGGTCGTTATATCGTGGAGAGTACATCGGTGGGTACAGGGTCCAGCACAGGACTGAGAGTTCAGACGTCAGAAGGGGTGGTGGTGCTGAGTCACTCTGGACAGAAAATGGAGGGGCCACATCGCATAAGTGCCAAAATCAGCCAGATCCCACCTGCCAGTGCTGTGGACATGGAGTCACAGCAGCTGGTGTCCATGCCCCAGATCAAGCAGGAGCTTTACAGTGCCTCCCAGCCTCCATCTTCAAAATGCCCTCTTCCTTCAGATCATGGCCATCCAATAAAGCCACAACTAAATGTCTCCACAATTAAACAAGAGTCTGCACTGGACAAATTGGAGTCCTCTTACACGCCCGTTCAAAGCGGAGTTGTTAAACTATTGCAACAGTCGCCTGGCCCATCACAGGTCATGAGTTACCATCATGCAGTGATGAAGCACCCCAAGAAGGGAGATGAGTCCCTCAGCGTGGATGGCGTGAAACCTGCCTGGGTCCCGACTATTAGTCAAGCTATAAGTCCACATCTTTCCTCGGCAGCAGGCAATCATGTTGGGTTCACAGATCGAACTCCGTCTCTTATTCAACCGAAGCAGGAGCCGCGATCTCCCCGGAAATCTGGACACCCTCATTCCCCTTTTGCCAAAGTGTCGTCTCCTATTGGCTCTTCATCTCCGAAAGGTGTGTCTATGGTCCTTCCCCCTGGGTTACCCCCTCTGTCCCCATATGTTTCCACGGTCCACCACTCTGAGCAGTCTGTGATCATGCCCCCGCACAATGCTCACGGTAGCATTGGACGAATGTCGCCACACCGCGTTGGCCCGATGGGGCACCTTACTCAGGGTGAGGTAAGAGTGAACACTCCTCCCCTCTCTATGATGAACTATGCGATTCACACGGAGAACCTCACTTCCTCTTGGCCTCCTGGCCAGCAGCGACCCACATCTCCCCAGGCCGTGGGCAACCGGGAAATGGTCCTCAAGGTTAACACCGCCAATGCAAGAAGCCATGACGGAGGGGAAGAGGAGCCTAGGCGTTTCCATACAGCTCTTGGACGACCACCAGCTTCTCAACTGAAACAAGAATCCATACCAGCAGAATATCGTGGAGCTCTCCCCAGTGGCTTACCCATCGACCGATTCAACATGTCACCACGAGACATGCGAGTACTCATTCACCACCAGCAGAGCGATCGGCCCACTGCAGATTTACACCAGGTGCACGTCCCCGAGAACATACCATCATCTTCAACTCCTACCAGCATGGCGGCGTCTCTGTCTCCTCGGCCACACTTGTTAGCAAAGGGAGTATCCGAGAAGGACCCCTTGAAAACATCAGAGCTCAGGAGGGCGCAGACTCCTCCCAGTAAGGAGGGAATGATGGCGATCCGTAGTGCAATGCCTCCGATGGCTTCTCCACAGAGAGTTCAGCTGATGACCGCAGGAGCTGGGACGTCCTTCCCCGAGTATTCAGCCATGTACACAAACCTACGGCCCACCCACGCTCAGTTTGCCGATAATTCTCCAATGGGGATTAACCAGTCCGCCCATAGCATCCCACCATCACAGGTAACTTTGCGTATGCATCCATCTTTATATGCTTACTGGCTTTTAGAGCTGTGCAAATAACATCTGCCCCTTTTATTTTAAACCAAGGGAGTCCAAGAGCCAGAGTCGAGTCAGCCGCAAGCTGAAGCTAAAGTGGAGCTGAGCGGCCATCAGCCTGTGAACATGGTGCAGCTTCTGACGGTGAATAACTACAGGCCTTTATTCCTTTAACCTCTGCTTTTCACTAGCCCCACAACAAAACAATGATCAGTGTTTACTTTCAGTAGTGTCTTAGCTTGTTTATTTGTAACACACATTTCACTGTGAAGATGCTTTGAGACTATATTGAAACACTCATTGTTGAGTTTTGTTCAGTGACCAGGGAAACTATTTGGTCTCTTTAATATCATCATATTAGAAAATGTCAAGTCAGGAGGATTAGTTCATCACATTAAAGGGTACACACACACACACACACACACACACACACACACAGTCACACAGTCTAATGTTAATCTTGAGTATCTATAGAGTAGAGTTGATCCTTAATATCTCCCAAGAGTCTTTAGTTTATCATATTTACAAAAGACAGAAACCCTGAATCGAGCTTGTGGAGGACTGAAGTGGGCGGAGCTAAAGAAACAAACACACACACACACTCATGACATTATCCCTGGATAACTCTTGATTCTCTATATGTTGGGGTTGTTCACATTATATGCACTTACGATTGCCAACGAAAAACACACACATTTGCTGCGGTTTCCACTCATGACCGGGAACACACACACACACACACACACACTTGCAGAACTCCGGAAACTCAAACTGCATCCACTCAGGGTTCATACGGTGAAAAACCTGGAAAAGTCATTGAATATTCAAGTAGCAGTTTCCAGGCGGGGAAGTTTTGGGAAAATAAATAAACCAGATAGTTTTGGAAAAGTCATGGAAATTTGTTTAAAAAAATGTATGTAATAGAATATATGTTTGTGATAATATTGGTTAAACAAACTTTGAAACTTTATAAACATACTTCATTCCTTCGATCCACCCGACTGCTGCATTCCGTCACATTGAGCATTATAACCAATCACACGCGTTTCTGTGGAGCGTGATGGCCAATCAGAGGCGTTCAGATTAGTCATCGCTGAAACTTCTGAAAGTTGTGTTCCGTGCGCGCGCACTGACTGAAACTCGTGAATGCTCCTGTCATCATAAACAACAGTGCAGATGTAAGAGATTTATTTCGTGATTTTAACGCGAGTGTTTGTGATCGCTTGAACTCAAGTTATGGACAGCTTCACGATCGGTCACATGCTCTGCTCCCTTTCTGTAGTTTATTCCGCTTAATGGCATTTATTCATCATGCTGGTAAGATCACGGAGTCCTCGTTTTCTAATGCATAAGAAGCATTACAATAATTTGTAAATGTTTGTAGTTTTATCTGTGTAGTCAGAATATGACATGCATCCCCAAACACAAAAACACTTTATGTATCTATTAGTCGACGAATCATTATTAGCCTACAATATCAGTTTTATTGACTCATTTATCCTCGTGTCCGCCCATTGATGTGTGTTAATCCATTGCTAGGGTCAGTGTTTTATCTGACCGTGTTCTTTTCTATTAAACCATATCGATTTACGTTAATTAGTTAAGATAGGCTGTGATTTGACATTTGAACTTTTCTTATTTCACATTATTACACACAGACTTTCATGGAAGGTTAGGTCCTGAATATTTTCTAAAGTCATGGAACTGTATTGGTAGAAATGTGTACGAGCCCTGTCCACTGTTCCTGTAACGCTGGGTCGTTTGTGAAGCTGGGAGAAAACTCTGTGTGTGTGTAGTGGGATGCAGATGTGGACCAGACCCTTAAGCTTGACTGTGTTTTGTTCTACAGAAATACCCGATTGTGTGGCAAGGCCTGCTGGCGCTGAAGAACGACACCGCAGCGGTTCAGCTGCACTTCCTGTGTGGAAACAAAGCTCTGGGCCTGCGGTCTCTGCCTCTGCCCGAGAGTGGCGGGATCCTGCGCATCGTCCAGCGGATGAGGCTGGAGGCGCAGCAGCTGGACGGAGTCGCTCGCAGGATGACGGTACATCACGAGTCGCAGGTTCTGCTGCAGAGGCTCTAGCTTCACCAGATCTATTGATTTCAAAAGGGAGAATGTGGAATACGCCCAGTTTATTCCCTATAGTTTAGACAATGGCACTAAAATATGATGAGCTCCGAGTTAAACTGTGTCGGAACAAACCTTGATCCATTTCATCCCTTTCTATCAGTCCGCTTTTACATTGAAGAACACAATTAGAAAACCAGTTTAAATCAAGCAATGCTTCGTTTAGTTCAGTCTGTGGTGTCAAAGGTCACATTAGTGATTTAAAGAACAAACGCTTCAGCTAAAAGTCAGTTTGACTGGTGGAGGACAGTCCGTGTTTGAGCTTATGAAATGCCTCCATCCTGATGCTCCAGTCCAGGGGTCTCCGTTATATCCGTAACAGGCCCTGAGGCGTACGCCACTTCTGACGCACCAGTGCTGATTTATAAAAACAAACTTGACGGGAAAATGTGCGCACCTGCACGCAAACTCTGACCCATGCGTAAGAACAATTGATATACACATTTCCATAAATGTTCCAGTTTCATTAATGGCCATATGCACTGAAATTACCTAACTTCATATAATTCTTGTTTAAATTCTTTAGGTAGACATGTGGAGGTGTCACAGGAAAACTGATCAAATGACCGCAAGGATTCAATATAGGCTAATTCCAATCCTTTAACCCTAACTGCAGATCTCATGTTATGACTAAATGTTTTAGCGAGAACGATGATCAGTGATGCACACACTTCGATGGTCGAACGGTCCTTTATCCGGGTAGGAATATGTGCAATGATAATCTCACTGTGTGAAGATGTCTTTACTCTCGTGGATGTACAATTATGAAAAATAGCACTGTATCTGAAGGGATACAGCTTGAAGGAAATATTACGATTTGCACGTTTAGGCTATTTTAATTTAAACAGATAGGCCTACTTATTCATTGCAGCGTAAAGGCAATCATCAGTGTTCACATCATCAGCAAAACTGCATGTATTTGAGTTGAAGGGTTTAAAATTAACAAAATATTCTGAATTAAAATAACATTGGGCCCGTGGAAATGAATGAATTAACTTTATTTAAAAAAAAGTATTTTATACAAAGAGTTTTTATGGATATATTTATTCTAAAACATCATAAGGATATTGGATGATGGTCAGCAGTGAACTGTGTAAGGCACTAATGGCATTCATAGTGTCTTGTTTAATAACATTTTTCAATGCCTTGTACCTTTGGCCGTGTCACGTGGATGGGAATATGCATGTGAATGATATGCAGATGAGGCTATGCACAGTAAAACTAGGCGTTGAGCTCCATATGTGGAGATGCCCGATCTTCTGCTGGCTGTGATTCATAAAGGGATTTTTGCGCAGGTTCTGGCGTACACATGGTTTTAAAAGTCTAGCTTTTGTGTGTACGTACACTTTTAGGATGAGTTGTATAAATGAGACCCTGATGACTGACCTCTGGTGTGTTGTGTGGTCAGGGCGAGAGTGACTTCTGCCTGCTGCTGGCCATGCCATGTGGCGTCAACCAGGACGACGTGTTGAACCAGACGCAGGCGCTCAAATCGGCCTTCATCAACTACCTGCAGGCCAAACTGGCGGCTGGAATCATCAACGTCCCCAATCCCGGCTCCAATCAGGTGAGTTTCCTGCCGAGCAGGTGATGCTGAGGTGCAGTGTGGGCCGGTGTTTAACCCTTTCCCTCCGCACACAGCCGGCCTACGTGCTGCAGATCTTCCCGCCCTGCGAGTTCTCGGAGAGCCACCTGTCCCGCCTCGCGCCCGACCTCCTGAGCCAGATCTCCAGCATCTCTCCGCACCTCATGATCGTCATCACCTCCGTGTGACCCGCAGAGTGTCTGTATTTATTGATCCATTTCATTTTTGTTCATGGAAACGCTTCAGAGAAGACGAGAGAGAAAGAAACCCCAAGCGTCTTGAGCGACAAGAGACATTTTTCCTCATTTGTTGATTTTGAGTCTATTTTTTGAAGAGCGAATCATAGAAGTTATTGTAACATAAATGTGTGTTTTTAACCGGTCATGTGGTCCCGTAGAGGATGGAACATTGAGATCTGGGCAAACCCACAGGATCATGGAGCTTCTGGTTTGCCCCACTGTAAATATTTTAAATATTTAAAAGCGTGGCGAGATGGAACGAGCCCTTCGCCTTCAGCCGTGGGCGGCACGGCGTCTGGAGGAGTGGAGGCGCACAGATCACACCGCTTTTGTGCTGTAAATACTCGTGAGACTTCGGGGCTGGCAGCTCTTCGCTGGGTTTGTGGCGGGCACTTCAAATTTTCTTACTCAAATAAAAAAAGTCCATAAAACTTGTGTTTGGTCTCTTTCAGGGTTTTTATTATTGCATAAGGAAACACACACACACACACACACACACACGTGTGGAAAACATGGAAGCTTTAAGGAACGTTTGGGCTGAACATCTTTAGCTCGTGTCCGTGACGACAGGAAATGCCTCATCATGTTTGGAAGCAATGTCTGTTTAATGCTCTGAAGGCCCAAAACATGCTGCTAACTGGGTGAATTATTGTCCATTATACCACGTTCAGTGGTTCATAAAAATAGATTGCTTAAGTATAAAGTGCCTAAAATCTGGATTGTGTTCGAGCAGTAGCTCGAGTATCAGGACCCTGAGTCCATTCGAACACATCCTCTAGAACTTCAGAGAAACGGGGCCGTGAACGGGGCGGATGGAGCAAAATCACTGACAACAAGGAACGTTCGGGCTGAACATCTTTAGCTCATGTCTGACGACAGGAAATACCTCACAATAAAAGCGTCTGCAGACATGACTTCTGTGCAGTCTGGATGTTCCTGAACCGCTTGTCCTGTGGTCATGGGCCGAGCGTGGAGCGTGTCCTGTGGTCATGGGCCGAGCGTGGAGCGTGTCCTGTGGTCATGGGCCGAGCGTGGAGTGTGTCCTGTGGTCATGGGCCGAGCGTGGAGTGTGTCCTGTGGTCATGGGCCGAGCGTGGAGTGTGTCCTGTGGTCATGGAGAGTGTGTGAGTGTGAGGTCAGTGTTTGAGGTCGATGCTGGACCCGAACACGGCCACCAGCTGCTGCTCGTACTGCCAGATGTTCCTCTTCAGGATCTGCTTACAGGAGCCCAGCAGACGCTCGAACGCCTGCACGTCGATCACTGACACACACACACACACACACACACACACACACAGAGCAAAGTGACTGAAGGTTTTGAGACTTGCCTTTTGGAAAATGTCAAAATGAAGTGAGTTTGTGCTTAAAAGCAGAACAAATATCAGCCAGTGGAGTCAGAAACAGTCTGGTGTTATTTTCCTGTCAGACGTGTTTTCATGTTTCATTCATTTATGTGTGTGTGTGTGTGTGGTACTCCAGATCTTTAACAGTGTAAGCTGTGAAGTCATATTGAACTCTAGGCTCAAACGGTGGGACACAGTTCACAGGTCAAACAACTTTCACAAACGTTGAAAATAAACCGTTGTTAAACTCAGTAGGACACTGGCGCTTCAGGACGAGTTGAAGAGCTCTCACACACACACACACACAGGAGTGTTTTTGTGAAATGTGGGGACATTCCATAGGCGTAATGGTTTTTATACCATACAAACCGTATTTCCTAACCCCCTACACTGCCCCTAAACCTACCCATCACACACACTCACACACACACACACACACACACACACACAGGAGACTGCACAGTTTACTTTCTGTGAAAAAAACCTCATTCTGTGTGAAATATAAGCATTTTGAAAAGTGAGGCCATGGGGAACGTCCTCATATTTCACCCTCTTTTTGTAATACCCATGTCATTATACACATTTGTGTCCTGATATTTCACAAAAACATGCCCACACACACACACACACAAAGACACTCACACACAAAGACAAATTGTGCAGACACTTTACATGCATGTTCAGGACCCACAACATTTCAAGAAAAACAATGCGAGTCATACACTCCCCTAAAGGATTATTAGGAGCAGCACTAATACTGTGTTTGACCTTTGGCCTTCAGAACTGCCTTAATTCTACGTGGCATTGATTCAACAAGGAGCTGAAAGCATTCTTTAGAAATGTTGGCCCATATTGATAGGAGAGCATCTTGCAGTTGATGGAGATTTGTGGGATGCACATCCAGGGCACGAAGCTCCCGTTCCACCACATCCCAAAGATGCTCTATTGGGTTGAGATCTGGGGACTGTGGGGGCCATTTTAGTCCAGTGAACTCATTGTCATGTTCAAGAAACCAATTTGAAATGATTGGAGCTTTGTGACATGGGGCATTATCCTGCTGGAAGTAGCCATCAGAGGATGGGCACATGCTGGGCATAAAGGGATGGACATGGTCAGAAACAATGCTCAGGTAGGCCGTGGCATTTAAACCATGCCCAATTGGCACTAAGGGGCCTAAAGTGTGCCAAGAAAACATCCCCCACACCATTACACCACCACCACCAGCCTGCACAGTGGTAACAAGGCATGATGGATCCATGTTCTCATTCTGTTTACGCCAAATTCTGACTCTACCATCTGAATGTCTCAACAGAAATCCAGACTCATCAGACCAGGCAACATTTTTCCAGTCTTCAACTGTCCAATTTTAGTGAGCTGGTGCAAATTGTAGCCTCTTTTTCCTATTTGTAGTGGAGATGAGTGGTACCCGGTGGGGTCTTCTGCTGTTGTAGCCCATCCGCCTCCAGGTTGTGCGTGTTGTGGCTTCACAAATGCTTTGCTGCATACCTCGGTTGTAACGAGTGCTTATTTCAGTCAAAGTTGCTCTTCTATCAGCTTGAATCAGTCGCCCATTCTCCTCTGACCTCTAGCATCAACAAGGCATTTTGGCCCACAGGACGGCCCCATACTGGATGTGTTTCCCTTTTCACACCATTCTTTGTAAACCCTAGAAATGGTTGTGCGTGAAAATCCCAGTAACTGAGCAGATTGTGAAATACTCAGACCGGCCCGTCTGGCACCAACAACCATGCCACGCTCAAAATTGCTTAAATCCCCTTTCTTTCCCATTCCGAAATTCAGTGTGGAGTTCAGGAGATTATCTTGACCAGGAAAACACACCCCTAAATGCATTGAAGCAGCTGCCATGTGATTGGTTGATTAGATAATGGCATTAATGAGAAATTGAACAGGTGTTCCTGATAATCCTTTAGGTGAGTGTACTTCATTTACACTGAATGAAGACGTTGAGCTGACAGTATTCCTGCAGGGAATCTCAGGGAAACTAAACTGATCAAATATAACCAAGAGATGTTATTATGGGTCTGTACGGTCTCCCTAGAACATTAAATATACTCTTACTGTAATTCATATTCACTTGATTTGTATTTTGAAAAGGTCAGCTGATCCAATGAAGGAAATACCCATAATCCCTTGCACATGAAGTGTATTGGTCATATTGTGAGGATGAGATGTTGGTTTGTGTGACGTCATTGGCATGAGTTCGGTTGATCTTCCGTTCTTCATCATATCTACCGCTCAGTATCAGTTCATGTGCGACTGAGCTCATCAAATCACATGACCCGCATATTTCTGTCACCTGGACGAACTCATGACCACGCTTTACAGTAATGCTCATTTATTAACAGCATTTATTAATCTGAGATCATTTCAACATTTACTCTCCGTGAACATGTGCATTAACTGACATTAACCGTTCATAAACGCATTAAGATATGCACTGCTGTTAAACGGTCAGGACATCATTGAGCTCAAACGCCTCAGCATCAGAAGCTCAGAGCACATCTGACCGACCACAACACCTTCCCTTAATAAACACTGACTCGACATATTCAAGATTCAGCCCAGAGACACACTTCAATCTGATAGATCACAGAACAGCTGAGCGTCTGTTTTCTGATGGTTAGACTCACTCTCTCTCACGCTCGCTCACTCTCTCACGCTCGCTCACTCACTCTCTCACGCTCGCTCACTCACTCTCTCACGCTCGCTCACTCACTCTCTCACGCTCGCTCTCTCACGCTCGCTCTCTCACGCTCGCTCTCTCACGCTCGCTCTCTCACGCTCGCTCTCTCACGCTCGCTCTCTCACGCTCGCTCTCTCACGCTCGCTCTCTCACGCTCGCTCTCTCACGCTCGCTCTCTCACGCTCGCTCTCTCACGCTCGCTCTCTCACGCTCGCTCTCTCACGCTCACGCTCGCTCTCTCACGCTCGCTCTCTCACGCTCACGCTCGCTCTCTCACGCTCGCTCTCTCACTCTCGCTCTCTCACGCTCGCTCTCTCTCACGCTCGCTCTCTCTCTCGCTCTCTCTCTCGCTCTCTCTCACGCTCTCTCTCACGCTCTCTCTCACGCTCTCACGCTCACTCTCTCACGCTCACTCTCTCACGCTCACTCTCTCACGCTCACTCTCTCACGCTCACTCTCTCACGCTCACTCTCTCACGCTCACTCTCTCTCGCTCACTCTCTCTCGCTCACTCTCTCTCGCTCACTCTCTCTCGCTCACTCTCTCTCGCTCTCTCACGCTCGCTCTCTCACTCTCTCACTCTCTCACGCTCGCTCGCTCTCTCACGCTCACTCTCTCTCTCACGCTCGCTCTCACTCTCTCACGCTCGCTCACTCGCTCTCACGCTCGCTCTCTCTCTCTCGCTCTCTCTCTCGCTCTCTCTCACGCTCACTCTCTCACGCTCACTCTCACTCTCTCACTCTCACTCTCTCACGCTCGCTCGCTCTCTCACGCTCTCTCTCACGCTCGCTCTCTCACGCTCTCTCTCACGCTCGCTCTCTCACGCTCGCTCGCTCTCTCTCTCGCTCTCTCTCACGCTCGCTCTCTCACGCTCTCTCTCACGCTCGCTCTCTCACGCTCGCTCTCTCACGCTCGCTCTCTCACGCTCGCTCTCTCACGCTCGCTCTCTCACGCTCGCTCTCTCACGCTCGCTCTCTCACGCTCGCTCTCTCACGCTCGCTCTCTCACGCTCGCTCTCTCTCTCTCGCTCTCTCTCACGCTCTCTCTCTCACGCTCGCTCTCTCACGCTCGCTCTCTCACGCTCGCTCTCTCACGCTCGCTCTCTCACTCTCGCTCGCTCTCTCACGCTCGCTCGCTCTCTCACGCTCGCTCTCTCACGCTCGCTCTCTCTCTCACGCTCGCTCTCTCTCTCACGCTCGCTCTCTCTCTCACGCTCGCTCTCTCTCTCACGCTCGCTCTCTCTCTCACGCTCGCTCTCTCTCTCACGCTCGCTCTCTCTCTCACGCACGCTCGCTCTCTCACGCACGCTCGCTCTCTCACGCTCGCTCTCTCACGCTCGCTCTCTCACGCTCGCTCTCTCACGCTCGCTCTCTCACGCTCGCTCTCTCACGCTCGCTCTCTCACGCTCGCTCTCTCACGCTCGCTCTCTCACGCTCGCTCTCTCACGCTCGCTCTCTCACGCTCGCTCTCTCACGCTCGCTCTCTCTCGCTCGCTCTCTCACGCTCGCTCTCTCACGCTCGCTCTCTCACGCTCGCTCTCTCACGCTCGCTCTCTCACGCTCGCTCTCTCACGCTCGCTCTCTCACGCTCGCTCTCTCACGCTCGCTCTCTCACGCTCGCTCTCTCACGCTCGCTCTCTCACGCTCGCTCTCTCACGCTCGCTCTCTCTCACGCTCTCTCTCACGCTCTCTCTCACGCTCTCACGCTCACTCTCTCACGCTCACTCTCTCACGCTCACTCTCTCACGCTCACTCTCTCACGCTCACTCTCTCACGCTCACTCTCTCACGCTCACTCTCTCACGCTCACTCTCTCACGCTCACTCTCTCACGCTCACTCTCTCACGCTCACTCTCTCACGCTCACTCTCTCACGCTCACTCTCTCACGCTCACTCTCTCTCGCTCACTCTCTCTCGCTCACTCTCTCTCGCTCTCTCACGCTCGCTCTCTCACGCTCACTCTCTCACGCTCACTCTCTCTCGCTCACTCTCTCTCGCTCACTCTCTCTCGCTCACTCTCTCTCGCTCACTCTCTCTCGCTCACTCTCTCTCGCTCTCTCACGCTCGCTCTCTCACTCTCTCACTCTCTCACGCTCGCTCGCTCTCTCACGCTCACTCTCTCTCTCACGCTCGCTCTCACTCTCTCACGCTCGCTCGCTCGCTCTCACGCTCGCTCTCTCTCTCTCGCTCTCTCTCTCGCTCTCTCTCACGCTCACTCTCACTCTCTCACTCTCACTCTCTCACGCTCGCTCGCTCTCTCACGCT
>CM042263.1:39025682-39043182 GCA_023566225.1 Romanogobio albipinnatus
AATTAGTAAGTTTCTTCAGGGCGTGAAGAAATATAGAGCTGAGTATCGTCAGCATAACAATGAAAACTAACGCCATGCTTCCTAATGATATCTCCCAGTGGTAGCATGTACAGGGTGAAGAGCAGCGGTCCTAGCACTGAGCCTTGTGGTACTCCATACTGAACATGTGATCGGTGTGACATCTCTTCATTTACTGCTACAAACTGATAACGGTCACATAGGTATGATTTAAACCATGATAAAGCAATTCCACTAATACCTACATAATTCTCGAGGCTATTCAGAAGAATGTTGTGGTCGATGGTATCAAATGCAGCGCTAAGATCGAGTAACACTAATAGAGAGATACAGCCACGATCGGATGATAAGAGTAAATCATGTGTAACTCTGATGAGAGCAGTCTCAGTGCTATGATACGCTCTAAATCCTGACTGGAAATCCTCACAGATACCATTTCTTTCTAAAAAGAGCATAATTGTGAAGACACTGCCTTTTCAAGTGTTTCTGACAGAAAGGGTAGATTTGAGATTGGTCTATAATTGACTAATTCTGTAGGATCAAGTTGCGGTTTTTTAATAAGTGGTTTAATAATAGCCAACTTAAAAGTTTTCGGTACATATCCTAATGACAAAGATGAATTAATGATATTAAGAAGAGGATCTATGACCTCTGGTAGCATCTCTTTTAATAGCCTAGTCGGTACAGGGTCAAGCATACATGTTGTTGATTTTGATGATTTAACGAGTTTAGCCAATTCTTCTTCTCCTATAACAGTGAATGAGTGTGTGTGTGTGTGTGTGTGTGTGTGTGTGTGTTCTTCTCCTATAGCAGTGAACGAGTGTGAGTGTGTGTGTGTGTGTGTCTTCTCCTATAGCAGTGAATGATTGTAATTTTTCCTCAGTGACACTACAATGCTCTGTCTGATGTGATACTGTAGTAGACGGCTGCATGGTTAAAATTTCATCCTAATATTATCAATCTTACATGTAAAGAAGTTCATAAAGCCATTACTGCTGTGCTGTTTACAAACATCAGAAGTTGAAGCTTTATTTTTGGTTAATTTAGCCACTGTATCGAATAAATACCTTGGGTTGTGTTTGTTTTCTTCTAAGAGAGTTGAGAAATAAGCGGATCTAGCAGTTTTTACGGCCTTTCTGTATGCGATCATGTGCTCTTTCCACGAATTACGAAAGACCTCTAGTTTTGTTTTCTTCCAGCTGCGCTCCATTTTTCTGGCTGCTGTTTTAAGGGCCCGGGTGTGTGTGTGGTTGTGTGTGTGTGTGTGTGTGTGTGTGCGTGTGTGTGTGCTCGTTGTACCATGTCGTTGGACTATTTTCTTGAATCTTCTTTAAGCGCAGAGGAGCAACTGTGTCTAAAGTACTGCAAAAGAGAGAGTAAATAGTTTCTGTTGCAACATCGAGTTCTTCTATGCTATCTGGGATGCTGAGGAGATGATACTGATGAGGAAGATTATTTAAAAGCAATCTTTAGTAGCGGCAGTGATTGTCCTGCCATTTTTGAAGCGAGGGGGCGGCTTTGCAGCCTTAGCTAAATTAAGTATACATGATACTAGGTAATGATCTGAGATGTCATCGCTCTGCTGCAGAATTTCAACGGTATCAACATTTATTCCATGTGACAATATTAGGTCTAAAGTATGATTATGGCGATGAGTGGGTCCTGACACGTGTTGCCTAACTCCAATAGAGTTTAGTGCATCTTTAAATGCTAATCCTAATACGTCTTTTTCGTTGTCTACATGGATATTAAAATTACCAACAATTAGTACTTTATCTACGGCCAGTACTAATTCTGATAGAAAGTCAGCAAATTCTTTGATAAAGTCTGTATTGTGCCCTGGTGGCCTGTATACAGTAGCTAACACCAATGTTGAACGGGTTTTGTCATGTACACTACATAACGTTACATAAAGCACCAAAACTTCGAAGGAATTATATTTGAAACTAGACTTCTGAGTAATACTGAAGATATTATTATAAATTACAGCAACCCCTCCCCCTTTACCTTTCAGACGCGGCTCATGTTTATAACAATAATCTTGGGGGGTGGACTCATTTAAGGTAATGTAGTCGTCAGGTTTTAGCCAGGTTTCTGTCAAACACAGCACATCTAGATTATTATCTGTAATTATATCATTAACAATAAGCGCTTTTGGGGAAAGGGATCTAATATTCAGCAACCCAAGCTTTATCAATTGTTCATCTGTATTATATCTTTTGTTTATTTGTTGGACATCAGAAACATTTTTACTGTCGAATGGTTTTGATGTTTTTTTGTATTTACTAATTCGGGGAACAGACACAGTCTCTATATGATAATATCTCGGTGAAAGAGTCTCTATGACAGACAGAGTCAGACAGACAGACATGCGCTGGCGTCCCGTGCCCAGTGTCTGACGCTGCTGTTCACCTGCTCCAGTGTTTTGAACAGCAGGATGTCCTTGCAGGCCTCCTGCAGACGCTGACGCTGCGCCTCCGTTTTGTGGTGAATCACCCGCGACTCGCCGGCCTCGTCTTCATCTTCATCTTCATCAGGGTTATAAGCCTCCGCACACACTGAGGGACAGTGGCCAGACATGACCAGGTTATCAGTAAAACACACTCACTGTTTCAGCCAAGGCAACATCATTTAGTTTACATCAAGGTACTAAAACTAAAATACACACTCTAGACAGACAGACAGAGAGACAACAGACAGACAGACAACAGACAGACAGACAGACAGAGTCAGACAGACAGACAACAGACAGACAGAGAGACAACAGACAGACGACAGACAGGCAACAGACAGACAGAGTCAGACAAAGTCAGACAGACAGACAGAGAGACAACAGACAGACAGACGACAGACAGAGAGTCAGACAGACAGACAACAGACAGACAGACAGAGAAAAAACAGACAGAGAGACAACCGACAGACAGATGACAGATAGACAGACAGACAACAGACAGAGAGACGACAGACAGACAACAGACAGACAGAGAGACAACAGACAGACAGAGAGACAACAGACAGACGACAGACAGGCAACAGACAGACAGACAACAGACAGACAGAGTCAGACAAAGTCAGACAGACAGACAGAGAGACAACAGACAGACAGACGACAGACAGAGAGTCAGACAGACAGACAACAGACAGACAGAGAAAAAACAGACAGACAGACAACAGACAGACAGAGAGACGACAGACAGACAACAGAGAGACGACAGACAGACAACAGACAGACAGACGACAGACACAGACAGACAACAGACCGACAGACAGACGACAGACAGACAGAGAGACAACAGACAGACAGAGAGACAGACAGACAGACAGCGAGTCAGACAGACAGATAGACGACAGACAACAGACAGATGACAGACAGACAGAGAGACAACAGACAGACAGATGACAGACAGACAGACAGATAACATACAGACAGACAGACAGACATCATACAGACAGACGACAGACAGACAGAAGACAGACGACAGACAGATGACATACAGACAGACAGACAGACAGACAGACAGACAGAGAGACAACAGACAGACGACAGACAGACAGATGACAGACAGAGAGACGACAGACAGATGACAGACAGAGAGACAACAGACAGACAGATGACGGACAGACAGACAGACAACAGACAGACAGATGACAGAGAGACAGACAGACAGATAACATACAGACAGACAGACAGACAGCATACAGACAGACGACAGACAGACGACAGACAGATGACAGACAGACAGAGAGACGACAGACAGACGACAGACAGACAGACTACAGACAGACGACGGACAGACAGACAGAGAGACAACAGACAGACAGATGACGGACAGACAGACAGAGAGACAACAGACAGACAGATGACAGACAACAGACAGACAGACAGACAGAGACAACTGACAGACAGACAGATAACATACAGACAGACAGACAGAGACAACAGACAGACAGATGACAGACAGACAGACAGATAACATACAGACAGACAGACAGACAGCATACAGACAGACAGACGACAGACAGACAGATGACAGACAGACAGAAGACAGACGACAGACAGATGACAGACAGACAGACAGACGACGGACAGACAGAAAGACAGACAGACAGACCAGACAGACAGAGAGACAACAGACAGACAGATGACAGACAGACAGATGACAGACAGACAACAGACAGAGAGACAACAGACAGACAGACGACAGACAGACAACAGACAGACGACAGACAGACAGACAACAGACAGAGAGACAACAGACAGACAGACAACAGACAGACAGACGACAGACAGACAGACAGAGAGACAACAGACAGAGAGACAACAGACAGAGAGACAACAGACAACAGACAGACAGACGACAGACAGACAGACAGACAGACAGACAGACAGACAGACAGACGACATACAGACAGACAGAGAGACAACAGACAGACAGATGACAGACAGACAGACAACAGACAGAGAGACAACAGACAGACAGACGACAGACAGACAGACAGATGACAGACAGAGACAACAGACAGAGAGACAACAGACAGACAGATAGACAGACAGACGACAGACAGACAGACAGACAGAGAGACAACAGACAGACAGACAACAGACAGACAGACGACAGACAGACAGACAGAGAGACAACAGACAGACAGATAACATACAGACAGACAGACAGACAGACGACAGACAGACAGACGACAGACAGACAGAAGACAGACGACAGACAGATGACAGACAGACGACGGACAGACAGAAAGACAGACAGACGACATACAGACAGACAGAGAGACAACAGACAGACAGATGACAGACAGACAACAGAGAGACAACAGACAGACAGACGACAGACAGACAGACAGACAGAGAGACAACAGACAGACGACAGACAGACAGATGACAGACAGAGACAACAGACAGAGAGACAACAGACAGACAGACAACAGACAGACGACAGACAGACAGACGACAGACAGACAACAGACAGAGAGACAACAGACAGACAGACAACAGACAGACAGACGACAGACAGACAGAGAGACAACAGACAGACGACAGACAGACAGACAGATGACAGACAGAGACAACAGACAGAGAGACAACAGACAGACAGACGACAGACAGACAGACGACAGACAGACAGACGACAGACAGACAACAGACAGACAGACGACAGACAGACAGACGACAGACAGACAGACGACAGACAGACAGAGAGACAACAGACAGAGAGACAACAGACAGACAGACAACAGACAGACAGAGAGACAACAGACAGACAGACAACAGACAGAGAGACAACAGACAGACAGACAACAGACAGACAGACGACAGACAGACAACAGACAGACAACAGACAGAGAGACAACAGACAGACAGACAACAGACAGACAGACGACAGACAGACAGACAACAGACAGACAACAGACAGAGAGACAGACAACAGACAGACAACAGACAGAGAGACAACAGACAGACAGACAACAGACAGACAGACAGAGAGACAACAGACAGACAGACAGACGACAGACTACAGACAGACAGACAGAGAGACAACAGACAGACAGACAGACGACAGACAGACAGACAGACAGACAGAGACAACAGACAGACAGACGACATACAGACAGAGAGACAACAGACAGACAGACAGAGACAACAGACAGACAGACAACAGACAGACAGACGACATACAGACAGACAGACAGACAGACAGACAGACAGACAGACAGAGACAACAGACAGACAGACAACAGACAGACAGACAGAAACAACAGACAGACAGACAACAGACAGACAGACAGACAGACGACAGACAGACAGACAGACAGACAGAGACAACAGACAGACAGACAACAGACAGACAGACGACATACAGACAGACAGACAGACAGACGACAGACAGACAGAGACAACAGACAGACAGACAACAGACAGACAGACGACATACAGACAGACAGACAGAGAGACAACAGACTGACAGACAGACAGAAGACAGACAGACACAAAAAGAAAGATGGAGAAACCTTTACCTGATACCCGTCTGTTGCATTTACTGGGTGGAGGAGCTACAGACAGCGCGAGAGAGAGAGAGAGAGAGAGAGAGAGAGAGAGAGAGAGAGAGAGAGAGAGAGAGAGAGAGAGAGAGAGAGAGAGAGAGAGAGAGAGATAGAGATAGAGATAGAGATAGAGATAGAGATAGAGATAGAGATAGAGATAGAGATAGAGAGAGAGAGAGAGAGAGAGAGAGGGGTCACCATCTCATACAATCATTAAATGAAAGTAAAATATTCCCATCATCTACAGGCAGAATCTGTTTGGATTGAAGAGTCTCTGATTTCAGTGGTTATTGTGTTTCTAGCATGTTATGACAAAGCCAAGACCCTCATCTGTTCTCTGTCTTTTGGCCTGGCAGTGCGTTTCCTCCGCACACACTGAGACATGCGTGACCAGCGTCAGATCGTCACGCATCACTTCATAACTTCAGCAGTTCATAACCATACGTTCTGCGCCCACCTTTGAAAGTGAAATCATCTGGAAAGTCATCTTCATCCTCCTCCTCCTTCTCCTTCTCCTCCTCCTCCTTCTCCTTCTTCTCCTCCTCCTTCTTCTCCTCCTCCTCCTCCTTCTTCTCCTCCTCCTT
The DNA here is from genome assembly GCA_023566225.1 of Romanogobio albipinnatus. Taxonomy (NCBI): domain Eukaryota; kingdom Metazoa; phylum Chordata; class Actinopteri; order Cypriniformes; family Gobionidae; genus Romanogobio; species Romanogobio albipinnatus. The sequence continues at coordinate 39,032,339 of CM042263.1, forward strand.
CTTCTCCTCCTCCTCCTCCTTCTTCTTCTTCTCCTCCTCCTCCTTCTTCTCCTCCTCCTCCTCCTTCTTCTCCTCTTGCTCTGCTTCCTCGCTGGAGTCGGTCGGGGCGGAGTCCTGGTCGAAGGCCACGCCGCGGGTCACCGGAGAGCGGCTGGCGCGGGTGGAGCTCCTGCGCTCCCTCAGGAAGGTGAAGTGCTGCACGGCGAACTCCAGCAGGTCCGCGGGCCTGTTCCTCAACACCTCCAGCGTGTAGCCCTTCAGCAGCTCCACCAGCCCGGCCGGGACCTCCACGCTCATCCTGACGCTGCGCTCGGACACACACGCCGTCTGTGCTCCTCACACAGCTCCGCAAAACTGGTGTTCACCGGATCTTCCCAGTGGGCAGGACCATCGACTCGTGACGGATCGACACTGACCATCGCAGCGGAAAATATTGACTGTCCTCAAAACACACACACACACACACACACGAGTGCTGGCCGGCTTCACACTTGTGTTTAGATCAGCAGAGTCCGCTCATGTGAACGCTGCACAGGAAACACTCACTCAAACTGACGGGAGGTCAGTGGCGACACAAATCAACACAGCCGCGTATGAAAATGATCAATATTCATTTATTTATGTACATGATGTAGATGATAACAACTGAGAATTAAACATAATGAACACAATTAAAACCGCAGGCCTTGACTGTGCGTTCCTGTCCGGTTCTGCAGAAGCGCTCGAGCAGAGGCTCGTCAGCGCGTGAGGGGTGGAAGGCAGAAATCGGCTCAGTCGTTGTAAGGCACTGTTACAGATTAAAATCATCCTCTCAAATAAATCATAGAGCAGCGAGACATTCATTAGCATGTGCTACAGTCCGTCATGAACCCCGGTGGATCCGTGCGCCGTCTCACATCTGGCTCTGCTCCGGTTCCCCTGGATCACAGATTGGGAGCCACCCAGTTCAGAAACTTCATGGCCAGTTCAAAGCCCAGGAAACAGGCCTGAGGGGAGACAGAACACAGGCCAATGCTATTGAGCGTCTGCAAGTGGGACAGATCGAACCTTACAGACCATAATCATCAGAGAGAGAGAGAGAGAGAGAGGGAGAGGGAGAGGGAGAGGGAGAGGGAGAGAGAGAGAGAGAGAGAGAGAGAGAGAGAGAGAGAGAGAGAGAGAGACTGAGAGAGAGAGAGACTGAGAGAGAGAGAGACTGAGAGAGAGAGAGAGAGAGAGAGAGAGAGAGAGAGAGAGAGAGAGAGAGAGCGAGAGAGAGAGAGACTGAGAGAGAGAGAGACTGAGAGAGCGAGAGAGAGAGAGAGAGAGAGAGAGAGAGAGAGAGAGAGAGAGAGAGAGAGAGAGAGAGAGAGAGAGAGAGAGAGAGAGAGAGAGAGAGCGAGAGCGAGAGCGAGAGCGAGAGCGAGAGCGAGAGAGAGAGAGAGAGAGAGAATTAAAGTTGTAATGGGATATGACAAAAGTGAACTATTAAATTAAATTCCTATTTATGATTTTGAAATTACAACATACTAAGTAAAAAATATTACAAAAAGTTGAAATTATAACGTGTATTGAAATATCTCATAATTATACAAATTATTTATTTTGTGGCATACATGAGAAAAGAAAAGATTTAAATAAGTGATATTTTAAGAAAATAAAGCTTTTTCCGTAGCATTGGTTGTATGTTCATTTCTGGAGATTATATCATCACTGAGTGAGTCACATGACCCTGGCGTACCGCGTTGGCTGGGAACGCTCGGAGCATCACAGCATTAAAGCCTTTGTAGAGCGAGCCGATGCCCTCCTCCCGCACCAGCTCTCTCAGGACGTCCCGGAAGCCGTTGGGATATTTGCCCTCTGGAGCTGCGGATGGAACACAAACACGCGTCAGACAGTCAGACGGCGGATCCTGAGGACGGCACGCGGATCACGCACCCGTCTGGAACCGAGACTTCAGCACGTCAGGAGGAATCGCCACGGCCCAGTTGAAGATCCCTGCCATCCCGCCGGCAAACAGGATGCTGGGAACGCTGAGCTCCGTCGGGCTGTTGGTTATACACACACACAAAGCCAAAGCTCATGATGGACCGCCTTGGGGCAGATGTGCATTTCTGAATATTAATAAGTGACCCGACTGACCTCTTGCCCTCTGGCGTGAGCGTGTACTTCAGCCACTCATACGTCATGAAGTACATTCCACTGGCCGGCACATCTGAGAGACAGAGTGACAGCTGTCAATCATCTGACATCAGCATCACACCACTTTCATGTAGTTTTTCAATGACAATGCGTATAAAGTGAAGCAGAGTGTGTGTGTGTGTGTAAAGTGAAGCAGAGTGTGTAAAGTGAAGCAAAGTGTGTAAACTGAAGCGGTGTGTGTAAACTTAAGCGGAGTGTGTGTAAAGTGAAGCAGAGTGTGTAAAGTGAAGTGGAGTGTGTAAACTGAAGCGGTGTGTGTGTGTGTGTAAACTGAAGCGGTGTGTGTAAACTGAAGCAGAGTGTGTAAACTGAAGCGGTGTGTGTAAACTGAAGCGGAGTGTGTGTAAAGTGAAGCAGAGTGTGTAAAGTGAAGCAGAGTGTGTAAACTGAAGCAGAGTGTGTAAACTGAAGCGGTGTGTGTAAAGTGAAGCGGAGTGTGTAAACTGAAGCGGTGTGTGTAAAGTGAAGCAGAGTGTGTAAACTGAAGCGGTGTGTGTAAAGTGAAGCAGAGTGTGTAAAGTGAAGCAGAGTGTGTAAAGTGAAGCGTAGTGTGTAAACTGAAGTGGAGTGTGTAAAGTGAAGCAGAGTGTGTAAAGTGAAGCAGAGTGTGTAAAGTGAAGCGTAGTGTGTAAACTGAAGTGGAGTGTGTAAACTGAAGCGGAGTGTGTGTAAAGTGAAGTGTAAACTGAAGCAGAGTGTGTAAACTGAAGCGGAGTGTGTGTAAAGTGAAGCAGAGTGTGTAAAGTCAAGTGGAGTGTGTAAACTGAAGCGGTGTGTGTGTAAACTGAAGCGGTGTGTGTAAAGTGAAGCAGAGTGTGTGTGTAAAGTGAAGCGGAGTGTGTGTGTGTGTGTGTGTGTGTAAAGTGAAGCAGAGTGTGTGTAAACTGAAGCGGTGTGTGTAAAGTGAAGCAGAGTGTGTAAAGTGAAGCAGAGTGTGTAAAGTGAAGCGTAGTGTGTAAACTGAAGTGGAGTGTGTAAACTGAAGCGGAGTGTGTGTAAAGTGAAGTGTAAACTGAAGCAGAGTGTGTAAACTGAAGCGGAGTGTGTGTAAAGTGAAGCAGAGTGTGTAAAGTCAAGTGGAGTGTGTAAACTGAAGCGGTGTGTGTGTAAACTGAAGCGGTGTGTGTAAACTGAAGCGGAGTGTGTGTAAAGTAAAGCAGAGTGTGTAAAGTGAAGTGGAGTGTGTAAACTGAAGCGGTGTGTGTGTGTAAACTGAAGCGGTGTGTGTAAACTGAAGCAGAGTGTGTAAACTGAAGCGGTGTGTGTAAACTGAAGCGGTGTGCGTAAAGTGAAGTGGAGTGTGTAAACTGAAGCGGTGTGTGCAAACTGAAGCAGAGTGTGTAAACTGAAGCAGTGTGTGTAAACTGAAGCGGAGTGTGTGTAAAGTGAAGCAGAGTGTGTAAAGTGAAGCGGAGTGTGTAAACTGAAGTGGAGTGTGTGTAAAGTGAAGCAGAGTGTGTAAAGTGAAGTGGAGTGTGTAAACTGAAGCAGAGTGTGTAAACTGAAGCAAAGTGTGTAAACTGAAGCGGTGTGTGTAAAGTGAAGCAGAGTGTGTAAACTGAAGCAGAGTGTGTAAAGTTAAGCGTAGTGTGTAAACTGAAGTGGAGTGTGTAAACTGAAGCGGAGTGTGTGTAAAGTGAAGCAGAGTGTGTAAAGTGAAGTGGAGTGTGTAAACTGAAGCGGTGTGTGTGTGTGTGTAAACTGAAGCGGTGTGTGTGTGTAAACTGAAGCGGTGTGTGTAAACTGAAGCAGAGTGTGTAAACTGAAGCGGGTGTGTGTGTGTAAACTGAAGCGGTGTGTGTAAACTGAAGCAGAGTGTGTAAACTGAAGCAGAGTGTGTAAACTGAAGCGGTGTGTGTAAACTGAAGCGGAGTGTGTGTGTAAAGTGAAGCGGAGTGTGTAAACTGAAGTGGAGTGTGTGTAAAGTGAAGCAGAGTGTGTGTAAAGTGAAGCAGAGTGTGTAAAGTGAAGCGGAGTGTGTAAACTGAAGCGGAGTGTGTAAACTGAAGCGGAGTGTGTAAACTGAAGCAAAGTGTGTAAACTGAAGCGGTGTGTGTAAAGTGAAGCAGAGTGTGTAAAGTGAAGCGTAGTGTGTAAACTGAAGTAGAGTGTGTAAACTGAAGCGGAGTGTGTGTAAAGTGAAGCAGAGTGTGTAAAGTGAAGTGGAGTGTGTAAACTGAAGCAGAGTGTGTAAACTGAAGCGGAGTGTGTGTAAAGTGAAGCAGAGTGTGTAAAGTGAAGTGGAGTGTGTAAACTGAAGCGGTGTGTGTAAACTGAAGCGGTGTGTGTGTAAAGTGAAGCAGAGTGTGTGTAAACTGAAGCGGTGTGTGTAAACTGAAGCGGAGTGTGTGTGTAAAGTGAAGCGGAGTGTGTGTGTGTGTGTGTGTGTGTAAAGTGAAGCAGAGTGTGTGTAAACTGAAGCGGTGTGTGTAAACTAAAGTGGTGTGTGTAAAGTGAAGCGGTGTGTAAACTGAAGCGGTGTGTGTGTAAAGTGAAACAGTGTGCGTGTGTAAAGTAAAACGGTGTGTGTAAACTGAAGCGGAGTGTGTGTGTAAAGTGAAGCGGAGTGTGTGTGTGTGTGTGTAAAGTGAAGCAGAGTGTGTGTAAACTGAAGCGGTGTGTGTAAACTAAAGTGGTGTGTGTAAAGTGAAGCGGTGTGTAAACTGAAGCGTGTGTGTAAAGTGAAGCGGTGTGTGTGTGTGTGTGTAAAGTGAAGCAGTGTGTGTAAACTGAAGCGGTGTGTGTGTGTGTGTGTAAAGTGAAGCGGTGTGTGTGTGTGTGTGTGTGTGTATAAAGTGAAGCGGTGTGTGTGTGTGTAAAGTGAAGCGGTGTGTGTGAACTGAAGCGGAGTGTGTAAAGTGGTGTGTGTAAACTAAAGCGGTGTGTGTAAAGTGAAGCGGTGTGTGTAAAGTGAAGCGGAGTGTGTAAAGTGAAGTGGTGTGTGTGGCGTGTATCATGTCTGTGTGTGTAAAGTGAAGTGGTGTGTGTGTGGCGTGTATCATGTCTGTGTGTGTACAGTGAAGTGGTGTGTGTGGCGTGTATCATGTCTGTGTGTGTGAAGTGGTGTGTGTGGCGTGTATCATGTCTGTGTGTGTAAAGTGAAGCGGTGTGGGTGGCGTGTATCATGTCTGTGTGTTTAAAGTGAAGCGGTGTGTGTGGCGTGTATCATGTCTGTGTGTGTAAAGTGAAGCGGTGAGTGTGGCGTGTATCATGTCTGTGTGTGTACAGTGAAGCGGTGTGTGTGGCGTGTATCATGTCTGTGTGTGTACAGTGAAGCGGTGTGTGTGGCGTGTATCATGTCTGTGTGTGTAAAGTGAAGCGGTGAGTGTGGCGTGTATCATGTCTGTGTGTGTAAAGTGAAGTGGTGTGTGTGTGGCGTGTATCATGTCTGTGTGTGTAAAGTGAAGTGGTGTGTGTGTGGCGTGTATCATGTCTGTGTGTGTACAGTGAAGTGGTGTGTGTGGCGTGTATCATGTCTGTGTGTGTAAAGTGAAGTGGTGTGTGGCGTGTATCATGTCTGTGTGTGTACAGTGAAGTGGTGTGTGTGGCGTGTATCATGTCTGTGTGTGTAAAGTGAAGTGGTGTGTGTGTGGCGTGTATCATGTCTGTGTGTGTAAAGTGAAGTGGTGTGTGTGTGGCGTGTATCATGTCTGTGTGTGTACAGTGAAGTGGTGTGTGTGTGGCGTGTATCATGTCTGTGTGTGTACAGTGAAGTGGTGTGTGTGGCGTGTATCATGTCTGTGTGTGTAAAGTGAAGTGGTGTGTGTGTGGCGTGTATCATGTCTGTGTGTGTAAAGTGAAGTGGTGTGTGTGGCGTGTATCATGTCTGTGTGTGTAAAGTGAAGTGGTGTGTGTGTGGCGTGTATCATGTCTGTGTGTGTACAGTGAAGTGGTGTGTGTGGCGTGTATCATGTCTGTGTGTGTAAAGTGAAGTGGTGTGTGTGTGGCGTGTATCATGTCTGTGTGTGTACAGTGAAGTGGTGTGTGTGGCGTGTATCATGTCTGTGTGTGTAAAGTGAAGTGGTGTGTGTGGCGTGTATCATGTCTGTGTGTGTAAAGTGAAGTGGTGTGTGTGGCGTGTATCATGTCTGTGTGTGTACAGTGAAGTGGTGTGTGTGGCGTGTATCATGTCTGTGTGTGTAAAGTGAAGTGGTGTGTGTGTGGCGTGTATCATGTCTGTGTGTGTAAAGTGAAGTGGTGTGTGTGTGGCGTGTATCATGTCTGTGTGTGTACAGTGAAGTGGTGTGTGTGGCGTGTATCATGTCTGTGTGTGTTCAGTGAAGTGGTGTGTGTGGCGTGTATCATGTCTGTGTGTGTAAAGTGAAGCGGTGTGTGTGGCGTGTATCATGTCTGTGTGTGTAAAGTGAAGCGGTGTGTGTGGTGGGTATCATGTCTGTGTGTGTAAAGTGAAGCGGTGTGTGTGGCGTGTATCATGTCTGTGTGTGTAAAGTGAAGCGGTGTGTGTGGCGTGTATCATGTCTGTGTGTGTAAACTGAAGCGGAGTGTGTAAACTGAAGCAAAGTGTGTAAACTGAAGCGGAGTGTGTAAACTGAAGCAAAGTGTGTAAACTGAAGCGGTGTGTGTAAAGTGAAGCAGAGTGTGTAAAGTGAAGCGTAGTGTGTAAACTGAAGTAGAGTGTGTAAAGTGAAGCAGAGTGTGTGAAGTGAAGTGGAGTGTGTAAACTGAAGCAGAGTGTGTAAACTGAAGCGGAGTGTGTGTAAAGTGAAGCAGAGTGTGTAAAGTGAAGTGGAGTGTATAAACTGAAGCGGTGTGTGTGTGTGTAAACTGAAGCGGTGTGTGTAAACTGAAGCAGTGTGTGTGTAAAGTGAAGCAGAGTGTGTGTAGAGTGTGTGTAAAGTGAAGCGGTGTGCGTAAAGTGAAGCAGAGTGTGTAAACTGAAGCGGTGTGTGTAAAGTGAAGCGGTGTGTGTGGCGTGTATCATGTCTGTGTGTGTAAAGTGAAGCGGTGTGTGTGGCGTGTATCATGTCTGTGTGTGTAAAGTGAAGCGGTGTGTGTGTGTGGCGTCTATCATGTCTGTGTGTGTACAGTGAAGCGGTGTGTGTGTGTGGCGTGTATCATGTCTGTGTGTGTACAGTGAAGCGGTGTGTGTGTGTGGCGTGTATCATGTCTGTGTATGTACAGTGAAGCGGTGTGTGTGTGTGGCGTGTATCATGTCTGTGTATGTACAGTGAAGCGGTGTGTGTGTGTGGCGTGTATCATGTCTGTGTGTGTACAGTGAAGCGGTGTGTGTGTGTGTGTGGCGTGTATCATGTCTGTGTATGTACAGTGAAGCGGTGTGTGGCGTGTATCATGTCTGTGTGTGTAAAGTGAAGTGGTGTGTGTGTGTGGCGTCTATCATGTCTGTGTGTGTACAGTGAAGCGGTGTGTGTGTGTGGCGTGTATCATGTCTGTGTGTGTACAGTGAAGCGGTGTGTGTGTGTGGCGTGTATCATGTCTGTGTATGTACAGTGAAGCGGTGTGTGTGTGTGGCGTGTATCATGTCTGTGTATGTACAGTGAAGCGGTGTGTGTGTGTGGCGTGTATCATGTCTGTGTGTGTACAGTGAAGCGGTGTGTGGCGTGTATCATGTCTGTGTGTGTAAAGTGAAGTGGTGTGAGTGTGTACAGTGAAGTGGTGTGTGTGTGTGGCGTGTATCATGTCTGTGTGTGTACAGTGAAGTGGTGTGTGTGTGTGGCGTGTATCATGTCTGTGTGTGTACAGTGAAGTGGTGTGTGTGTGGCGTGTATCATGTCTGTGTATGTACAGTGAAGCGGTGTGTGTGTGTGGCGTGTATCATGTCTGTGTGTGTACAGTGAAGTGGTGTGTGTGTGTGGCGTGTATCATGTCTGTGTGTGTACAGTGAAGTGGTGTGTGTGTGTGCGTGTATCATGTCTGTGTGTGTACAGTGAAGTGGTGTGTGTGTGTGCGTGTATCATGTCTGTGTGTGTACAGTGAAGTGGTGTGTGTGTGTGCGTGTATCATGTCTGTGTGTGTACAGTGAAGTGGTGTGTGTGTGGTGTGTATCATGTCTGTGTGTGTACCTCTCATGAGTGTCAGAGCTGTTCCTTTATAGATGCCGCGGATCCCGTTCTCTCTGTACAGCTGCTTGGCACAGTCCATCGGCCCGGCGTACTTCACCTCCCCGGACGCCGCCTGGATCTGGACACACACACACACACTCGTCACACACACACTTGTCACACACAGGTTCGCAGGTGAATAGTGAAGCACGTGTGTGTCTCTCACCTGCAGGAGGCATTTGATCCTCTCTCCTGGAGCCATGATGGCCGTGGTGAAAACACCTGACAGCATACCGGCCGCGAACAGCTGCGGATACCTGACACACACACACACACACACACACACACACACACACACACACACACACACAATTCTCTCATTATTTAGACTTTTTAATTCCATGCATGATTTAGTTTGGCATGTGGCAGAAATGCTAATAACAGTGAATCTGATGTGCGGCTCACGTCAGAGCGTCATCGGGTGTTTTCTGCTGCAGTTTCTTCCCAAGTCCGAATCCGAAGAAGCAGACGGCAAACATGGGCGTGACTCCGATGATGGGGGCCGCCATGCCCTTATAGAGCCCCCGCAAACCCTGAGAGACAGACAGAGAGACAGACAGATGGATTCAGACAGGTGCAGTGAGACAGGTGCAGTGAGACAGATGCAGTGAGACGGGTGCGGTGAGACAGGTGCAGTGAGACAGGTGCAGTGAGACGGGTGTAGTGAGACAGGTGCAGTGAGACAGATGCAGTGAGACAGGTGCAGTGAGACGGGTGCAGTGAGACAGGTGCAGTGAGACGGGTGCAGTGAGACAGGTAGATTCAGACAGGTGCAGTGAGACAGATGGGTTCAGACAGGTGCAGTGAGACAGATGGGTTCAGACAGGTGCAGTGAGACAGGTGCAGTGAGACAGATGCAGTGAGACAGATGGGTTCAGACAGGTGCAGTGAGACATATGGGTTCAGACAGGTGCAGTGAGACAGGTGCAGTGAGACAGGTGGATTCAGACAGGTGCAGTGAGACGGGTGTAGTGAGACAGGTGCAGTGAGACAGGTGCAGAGAGACGGGTGTAGTGAGACAGGTGCAGTGAGACAGATGCAGTGAGACAGATGTAGTGAGACGGGTGCAGTGAGACAGGTGCAGTGAGACAGATTTAGTGAGACGGGTGCAGTGAGACGGGTGCAGTGAGACAGGTGCAGTGAGACAGATGCAGTGAGACGGGTGCGGTGAGACAGGTGCAGTGAGACAGGTGCAGTGAGACGGGTGTAGTGAGACAGGTGCAGTGAGACAGATGCAGTGAGACAGGTGCAGTGAGACAGATACAGTGAGACGGGTGCAGTGAGACAGGTAGATTCAGACAGGTGCAGTGAGACAGATGGATTGAGACAGATGCAGTGAGACAGATGGATTCAGACAGGTGCAGTGAGACAGATGAGTTCAGACAGGTGCAGTGAGACAGATGCAGTGAGACGGGTGCAGTGAGACAGGTGGATTCAGACAGGTGCAGTGAGACAGATGAGTTCAGACAGGTGCAGTGAGACAGATGCAGTGAGACGGGTGCAGTGAGACAGGTGGATTCAGACAGGTGCAGTGAGACAGATGGGTTCAGACAGGTGCAGTGAGACAGATGGATTCAGACAGGTGCAGTGAGACAGATGGATTCAGACAGGTGCAGTGAGACAGGTGCAGAGAGACGGGTGTAGTGAGACAGGTGCAGTGAGACGGGTGTAGTGAGACAGGTGCAGTGAGACAGGTGCAGTGAGACGGGTGTAGTGAGACAGGTGCAGTGAGACAGGTGCAGTGAGACAGGTGCAGTGAGACAGGTGCAGTGAGACAGATACAGTGAGACGGGTGCAGTGAGACAGGTGCAGTGAGACGGGTGTAGTGAGACAGGTGCAGTGATACAGGTGCAGTGAGACGGGTGCAGTGAGACAGGTGCAGTGAGACAGGTGCAGTGAGACGGGTGCAGTGAGACAGGTGCAGTGAGACAGGTGCAGTGAGACAGGTGCACCTCTTTCCCCAGGGTTTTCTTGAAGCAGTCGAATGTTCCGCCATAAAGCGCCGTTTCGCCGGGACGGGGTTTGGGCTGCGTCTGCAGTCGCACCTGTGCATGATGATCACATGACCACACATTGTTCAATAACACACTACTGACCACACAAACAGAGGTCAAAGGGTCAAAGGTCACAAGTACTTTTCCTTCATAACCCCACTGACACACACTCAACTAACACATAACAGGGTTCATACAGCAGTATTGCAGTATTATATATATAATCATCTGTAAAGGTGTTTTAACCCTCAGATGATGATATAAGCGCATATATTAACCTCTGACCCCGAGTAAAGTGGTTCTGATCGGCTGCTCTGCATCTGTCGCTGGTTTGAGAGTTAAGGCTAATAATAATGAACAATAATGACTGATATCTTGGCTAATGATATCCAGCGAACTAAACACATGAATAAAGCAGAAACGCGTTGGGTTACTTTGATGGTGTCCAGCGGGTGCCCGGCGAACACCAGACACACCCCGCCGAACCCGCCGGCGAAGAAGTTCTTCATGGGGCTGATCGGCTGCGGCTTCGACATGATCAGGTCCGGTGGATCAGCGTCCGTCAGAATCACACACACCGACAGACAGA
>CM042263.1:39053182-39060682 GCA_023566225.1 Romanogobio albipinnatus
GTGTGTTGATGTTGTTGTGTGTTGTTGTGTGTTTTTGTTGTTGTGTGTTGTGTGTAGTTGTTGTGTGTGTTATTGTGTGTAGTTGTTGTGTGTTGTTGTGTGTTGATGTTGTTGTGTGTTGTTGTGTGTTTTTGTTGTTGTGTGTGTTATTGTGTGTTGTTGTGTGTAGTTGTTGTGTGTTATTGTGTGTAGTTGTTGTGTGTGTTGTTGTTGTGTGTAGTTGTTGTGTGTTGATGTGTGTGTTGTTGTGTGTGTTGATGTGTGTGTTGTTGTGTGTGTTGTTGTTGTGTGTAGTTGTTGTTGTGTGTTGATGTTGTGTGTTGATGTTGTGTGTTGATGTTGTTGTGTGTTGATGTTGTGTGTGATGTTGTGTGTGTTGTTGTGTGTGTTGTTGTTGTGTGTTGATGTTGTGTGTTGATTTTGTGTGTTGATGTTGTGTGTTGATGTTGTGTGTTGTTGTTGTGTGTGTTGTTGTGTGTAGTTGTTGTGTGTAGTTGTTGTTGTGTGTTGTTGTGTGTTGATGTTGTGTGTTGATGTTGTTGTGTGTTTTTGTTGTTGTGTGTTGTGTGTAGTTGTTGTGTGTAGTTGTTGTTGTGTGTTGTTGTTGTTGTGTGTAGTTGTTGTGTGTAGTTGTTGTGTGTGTTGTTGTTGTGTGTGTTGTTGTTGTGTGTGTTGTGTGTTTTTGTTGTTGTGTGTAGTTGTTGTGTGTATTGTTGTTGTGTGTGTTGTGTGTTTTTGTTGTTGTGTGTTGTGTGTAGTTGTTGTGTGTGTTGTTGTGTGTAGTTGTTGTGTGTTGATGTGTGTGTTGTTGTGTGTGTTGATGTGTGTGTTGTTGTTGTGTGTAGTTGTTGTTGTTGTGTGTTGATGTTGTGTGTTGATGTTGTGTGTTGATGTTGTGTGTTGATGTTGTTGTGTGTTGTTGTGTGTTGTTGTGTGTGTTGTTGTTGTGTGTTGATGTTGTGTGTGTTGTTGTGTGTTGATGTTGTGTGTTGATGTTGTTGTGTGTTGTTGTGTGTTTTTGTTGTTGTGTGTAGTTGTTGTGTGTTGTTGTGTGTTGATGTTGTTGTGTGTTGTTGTGTGTTTTTGTTGTTGTGTGTGTTATTGTGTGTTGTTGTGTGTGTTATTGTGTGTAGTTGTTGTGTAGTTGTTGTGTGTGTTGTTGTTGTGTGTAGTTGTTGTGTGTTGATGTGTGTGTTGTTGTGTGTGTTGTTGTTGTTGTGTGTAGTTGATGTTGTGTGTTGATGTTGTGTGTTGATGTTGTGTGTTGATGTTGTTGTGTGTTGATGTTGTTGTGTGTTGATGTTGTTGTGTGTTGATGTTGTGTGTGATGTTGTGTGTGATGTTGTGTGTGTTGTTGTTGTGTGTTGATGTTGTGTGTTGATTTTGTGTGTTGATGTTGTGTGTTGTTGTTGTGTGTGTTGTTGTTGTGTGTTGATGTTGTGTGCGTTGTTGTGTGTTGATGTTGTGTGTTGATGTTGTTGTGTGTTGTTGTGTGTTTTTGTTGTTGTGTGTAGTTGTTGTGTGTGTTATTGTGTGTAGTTGTTGTGTGTTGTTGTGTGTTGATGTTGTTGTGTGTTGTGTGTTTTTGTTGTTGTGTGTGTTATTGTGTGTTGTTGTGTGTAGTTGTTGTGTGTGACATTGTGTGTAGTTGTTGTGTGTTGTTGTGTGTTGATGTTGTGTGTTGATGTTGTTGTGTGTTGTTGTGTGTTTTTGTTGTTGTGTGTGTTATTGTGTGTTGTTGTTGTGTGTTGTTGTGTGTTGATGTTGTTGTGTGTTGTTGTGTGTTGTTGTGTGTTGTTGTGTGTTGTGCGCACCGCTCAGGTGGAGGTTGAAGGCCAGGAGCAGATTGATGAACAGATCTGGAAGCTGCTCTGTGGCGTCCGAGGGCAAACCGTCCTCAATCACGTCCAGCAGGAACTGCAGGAACGCGGCGTTCAGATGCTCTGAGACAGACAGACACGGTCACACACACACACACACACACACACACACACACACACACACACACACACACACACACACACAGCGTCTGAGCGTCTCTTACCGTAGTGGTGCAGTGGGATCTGCTCGCCCGTGGAGAAGATCATGGCCATCAGCAGCGCGCCGTAGCACATCTTCTCATGCTCTGCACACAAAACACACGTGAGCCGGACGAGCAGACACACGCGTGCTCAGCAGAACGAGAGCGGCGACTGACCGTGTGTGTCCGTCTGCAGGTCTCGCGCCAGCTCCATGGTCAACACGGAGTTGAGGAGGGTGGAGATCAGCGCAGCGTCCAGACCACACATGGCCCCAAACACCTTCAGCAGCAGCAGCCGCAGCGACACGCGGTGTTCCTGCAGGGGCAGCGCATCAGTGACCTCACACGCTCACAACACTGACAACCACAACTGTAACCACAACTGTAACGATAACTAACTGTAACGATAACTAACTGTAACGACAACTGTAACGATAACTAACTGTAACGATAACTAACTGTAACAATAACTAACTGTAACGACAACTGTAACGATAACTAACTGTAACGATAACTATAACGACAACTGTAACGATAACTAACTGTAACTATAACTGTAACGACAACTGTAACGATAACTAACTGTAACGATAACTAACTGTAACGACAACTATAACTGTAACGACAACTATAACGACAACTGTAACGATAACTAACTGTAACTATAACTGTAACGACAACTGTAACGATAACTAACTGTAACGATAACTAACTGTAACTATAACTGTAACGACAACTGTAACGATAACTAACTGTAACTATAACTAACTGTAACTATAACTGTAACGACAACTATAACTGTAACTATAACTGTAACGATAACTAACTTTAACTATAACTGTAACGACAACTGTAACGATAACTAACTGTAACAATAACTAACTGTAACTATAACTGTAACGACAACTGTAACGATAACTAACTGTAACGATAACTAACTGTAACGATAACTAACTGTAACTATAACTGTAACGACAACTGTAACGATAACTAACTGTAACGATAACTAACTGTAACTATAACTGTAACGATAACTATAACGACAACTGTAACGATAACTAACTGTAACTATAACTGTAACGACAACTGTAACGATAACTAACTGTAACGATAACTAACTGTAACTATAACTGTAACGATAACTATAACGACAACTGTAACGATAACTAACTGTAACTATAACTGTAACGACAACTATAACTGTAACGACAACTGTAACGATAACTAACTGTAACTATAACTGTAACGATCACTAACTGTAACGATAACTAACTGTAACTATAACTGTAACGACAACTGTAACGATAACTAACTGTAACGATAACTAACTGTAACTATAACTGTAACGATAACTATAACGACAACTGTAACGATAACTAACTGTAACTATAACGACAACTATAACTGTAACGATAACTAACTGTAACTAACTGTAACGATCACTAACTGTAACGATAACTAACTGTAACTATAACTAACTGTAACTATAACGACAACTGTAACGATAACTAACTGTAACTATAACTGTAACGACAACTATAACTATAACGACAACTGTAACGATAACTAACTGTAACTATAACTGTAACGACAACTATAACTGTAACGACAACTGTAACGATAACTAACTGTAACTATAACTGTAACGACAACTGTAACGATAACTAACTGTAACGATAACTAACTGTAACTATAACTGTAACGACAACTATAACTGTAACTATAACTGTAACGATAACTAACTGTAACTATAACTGTAACGACAACTGTAACGATAACTAACTGTAACGATAACTAACTGTAACTATAACTGTAACGATAACTATAGACAACTGTAACGATAACTAACTGTAACTATAACTGTAACGACAACTGTAACGATAACTAACTGTAACGATAACTAACTGTAACGATAACTGTAACGATAACTATAACGACAACTGTAACGATAACTAACTGTAACGACAACTGTAACGATAACTAACTGTAACGATAACTAACTGTAACTATAACTGTAACGACAACTGTAACGATAACTAACTGTAACGATAACTAACTGTAACTATAACTGTAACGACAACTGTAACGATAACTAACTGTAACGATAACTAACTGTAACTATAACTGTAACGATAACTATAACGACAACTGTAACGATAACTAACTGTAACGATAACTAACTGTAACGATAACTAACTGTAACTATAACTGTAACGACAACTGTAACGATAACTAACTGTAACGATAACTAACTGTAACTATAACTGTAACGATAACTATAACGACAACTGTAACGATATCTAACTGTAACTATAACTGTAACGACAACTATAACTGTAACGACAACTGTAACGATAACTAACTGTAACTATAACTGTAACGACAACTGTAACGATAACTAACTGTAACTATAACTAACTGTAACTATAACTGTAACGACAACTATAACTGTAACGATAACTAACTGTAACTATAACTGTAACGACAACTATAACTGTAACGACAACTGTAACGATAACTAACTGTAACTATAACTGTAACGATCACTAAATGTAACGATAACTAACTGTAACTATAACTAACTGTAACTATAACGACAACTGTAACGATAACTAACTGTAACGTCAACTATAACTATAACGACAACTGTAACGATAACTAACTGTAACTATAACTGTAACGATAACTAACTGTAACGATAACTAACTGTAACTATAACTGTAACGATAACTAACTGTAACTATAACTGTAACGATCACTAACTGTAACGATAACTAACTGTAACTATAACGACAACTGTAACGATAACTAACTGTAACTATAACTGTAAAGACAACTATAACTATAACGACAACTGTAACGATAACTAACTGTAACTATAACTGTAACGACAACTATAACTGTAACGACAACTGTAACGATAACTAACTGTAACTATAACTGTAACGACAACTGTAACGATAACTAACTGTAACGATAACTAACTGTAACTATAACTGTAACGACAACTATAACTGTAACTATAACTGTAACGATAACTAACTGTAACTATAACTAACTGTAACTATAACTAACTGTAACTATAACTGTAACGACAACTATAACTGTAACTATAACTGTAACGATAACTAACTGTAACGATAACTAACTGTAACTATAACTAACTGTAACTATAACTGTAACGACAACTATAACTGTAACTATAACTGTAACGATAACTAACTGTAACGATAACTAACTGTAACTATAACTAACTGTAACTATAACTGTAAAGACAACTATAACTATAACGACAACTGTAACGATAACTAACTGTAACTATAACTGTAACGACAACTATAACTGTAACGACAACTGTAACGATAACTAACTGTAACTATAACTGTAACGACAACTGTAACGATAACTAACTGTAACGATAACTAACTGTAACTATAACTGTAACGACAACTATAACTGTAACTATAACTGTAACGATAACTAACTGTAACTATAACTAACTGTAACGATAACTAACTGTAACTATAACTGTAACGACAACTATAACTGTAACTATAACTGTAACGATAACTAACTGTAACGATAACTAACTGTAACTATAACTAACTGTAACTATAACTGTAACGACAACTATAACTGTAACTATAACTGTAACGATAACTAACTGTAACTATAACTGTAACGATAACTAACTGTAACGATAACTAACTGTAACTATAACTGTAACGATAACTATAACGACAACTGTAACGATAACTAACTGTAACTATAACTGTAACGACAACTGTAACGATAACTAACTGTAACGATAACTAACTGTAACTATAACTGTAACGATAACTATAACGACAACTGTAACGATAACTAACTGTAACTATAACTGTAACGACAACTGTAACGATAACTAACTGTAACTATAACTGTAACGATAACTATAACGACAACTGTAACGATAACTAACTGTAACTATAACTGTAACGACAACTATAACTGTAACGACAACTGTAACGATAACTACTGTAACTATAACTGTAACGACAACTATAACTGTAAATATAAATGTAACGATAACTAACTGTAACTATAACTGTAACGACAACTATAACTGTAACGACAACTGTAACGATAACTAACTGTAACTATAACTGTAACGACAACTGTAACGATAACTAACTGTAACTATAACTGTAACGATAACTAACTGTAACTATAACTGTAACGACAACTGTAACGATAACTAACTGTAACTATAACTGTAACGACAACTATAACTGTAACGACAACTGTAACGATAACTAACTGTAACTATAACAGTAACGATAACTGTAACTGTAACGATAACTGTAACGACAACTGTAACGATAACTAACTGTAACTATAACTGCAACGACAACTATAACGATAACTGTAACGATAACTAACTGTAACTATAACAGTAACGATAACTGTAACTATAACGATACCTGTAACGATAACTGCAACGACAACTATAACGATAACTGTAACGTTAACGGTAACGACAACTGTAACGATAACTAACGATAACTAACTGTAACGACAACTGTAGCGATAACTAACTGTAACTATAACTGCAACGACAACTATAACGATAACTGTAACGACAACGGTAACGACAACTGTAATGATAACTAACGATAACTAACTGTAACGACAACTGTAACGATAACTAACGATAACTAACTGTAACTATAACTGTAACGATAACGGTAACGACAACAGTAACGATAACTAACGATAACTAACTGTAACGACAACTGTAACGATAACTAACTGTAACTATAACTGCAACGACAACTATAACGATAACTGTAACGATAACGGTAACGACAACTGTAACGCTAACTAACTGTAACGACAACTGTAACGATAACGATAACTGTAACGACAACTGCAACGACAACTATAACGATAACTGTAACGATAACGGTAACGACAACTGTAACGATAACTAACGATAACTAACTGTAACAATAACTGTAACTATAACTGTAACGATAACTGTAACGATAACTGTAACGATAACGATAACTGTAACGACAACTGTAACGATGACTGTAACGACAACTGTAACGATAACTATAGCGACAATTCTAATGAAACCTATAACTGTAACTGTTCTGATTGGCTGTTCCATTCTGAAAGTGAATCCAATGATATCCCTCCTCTGTCGTTATTGATCGAGTTGTGAAGCGATTAGTAAAACTGTATGATTATGGTTATTGTTGGAGTTATAGTTATTGTTGGAGTTATCATGACAGGTATTGATATCTTTTTATTCATAGCTATCGTCACATTTATAAGCAGTTATTTTAGTTATGATGAGAGAGTGTTAGAGTTGCTGCTATAGGAACCGTCAGGTGTGAACGGGCCTTAAGGATCTCCCATGATGCATCAGCGGGGACTCACCATCTGATAGTACGACACCAGCGACAGAACCGCCTCGAACTGGTTCACGCGAC
>CM042263.1:39065682-39090682 GCA_023566225.1 Romanogobio albipinnatus
TGTTCAGTGTGTGAGTGTTCAGTGTGTGTTCAGTATGTATTCAGTGTGTGTTCAGTACGTATTCAGTGTGTGTGTTCAGTGTGTGTTCAGTGTGTGAGTGTTCAGTGTGTGTGTGTGTGTTCAGTGTGTGTTCAGTGTGTGAGTGTTCAGTGTGTGTTCAGTATGTATTCAGTATGTATTCAGTGTGTGTGTGTGTTCAGTGTGTGTTTAGTGTGTGAGTGTTCAGTGTGTGTTCAGTATGTATTCAGTGTGTGTTCAGTACGTATTCAGTGTGTGTTCAGTACGTATTCAGTACGTATTCAGTGTGTGTTCAGTGTGTGAGTGTTCAGTGTGTGTTCAGTACGTATTCAGTGTGTGTTCAGTGCGTGTGTGTGTTCAGTGTGTGTTCAGTGTGTGAGTGTTCAGTGTGTGTTCAGTACGTATTCAGTGCGTGTTCAGTGCGTGTGTGTGTTCAGTGTGTGAGTGTTCAGTGTGTGTTCAGTATGTATTCAGTGTGTGTTCAGTACGTATTCAGTGTGTGTGTGTGTGTTCAGTGTGTGTTCAGTGTGTGTTCAGTATGTATTCAGTGTGTGTTCAGTACGTATTCAGTGTGTGTGTGTGTGTTCAGTGTGTGAGTGTTCAGTGTGTGTTCAGTACGTATTCAGTGTGTTCAGTGTGTGTTCAGTGTGTGAGTGTTCAGTGTGTTCAGTACGTATTCAGTACGTATTCAGTACGTATTCAGTGTGTGTTCAGTACGTATTCAGTGTGTGTGTGTTCAGTGCGTGTTCAGTGCGTGTTCAGTGCGTGTTCAGTGCGTGAGTGTTCAGTGTGTGTGTGTTCAGTGTGTGTTCAGTGTGTGAGTGTTCAGTGTGTGAGTGTTCAGAGTGTGAGTGTTCAGTGTGTGTGTGTTCAGTGCGTGTTCAGTGCGTGTTCAGTGTGTGTGTGTTCAGTGTGTGAGTGTTCAGTGTGTGAGTGTTCAGTGCGTGTTCAGTGCGTGTTCAGTGTGTGTGTGTTCAGAGTGTGAGTGTTCAGTGTGTGTGTGTTCAGTGCGTGTTCAGTGCGTGTTCAGTGTGTGTGTGTTCAGTGTGTGAGTGTTCAGTGTGTGAGTGTTCAGAGTGTTAGTGTTCAGTGTGTGTGTGTTCAGTGCGTGTTCAGTGTGTGTTCAGTGTGTGTGTGTTCAGTGCGTGTTCAGTGCATGTTCAGAGTGTGAGTGTTCAGTGTGTGTGTGTTCAGTGTGTGTTCAGTGTGTGAGTGTTCAGTGTGTGAGTGTTCAGTGTGTGAGTGTTCAGTGTGTGAGTGTTCAGAGTGTGAGTGTTCAGTGTGTGTGTGTTCAGTGCGTGTGTGTTCAGTACGTGTTCAGAGTGTGTGTGTTCAGTACGTGTTCAGTGTGTGTTCAGTACATATTCAGTGTGTGTGTGTGTTCAGTGTGTGTGTGTGTGTGTTCAGAGTGTGTGTGTTCAGAGTGTGTGTGTTCAGTGTGTGTGCTCAGTGTGTGTGTTCAGTGTGTGTGTGTGTGTGTTCAGAGTGTGTGTTCAGTACGCATTCAGTGTGTGTTCAGTGTGTGTGTGTGTGTGTGTGTGTGTGTTCAGAGTGTGTGTGTTCAGTGTGTGTGTGTGTTCAGAGTGTGTGTGTTCAGAGTGTGTGTGTTTAGTGTGTGTTCAGTACGTATTCAGTGTGTGTTCAGTGCGTGTGTGTTCAGTGCGTGTGTGTTCAGTACGTGTTCAGAGTGTGAGTGTTCAGTGTGTGTGTGTTCAGTACGTGTTCAGAGTGTGAGTGTTCAGTGTGTGTGTGTGTTCAGTGTGTGTTCAGTGCGTGTTAAGTGTGTGTTCAGTACGTGTTCAGTACGTGTTCAGAGTGTGAGTGTTCAGTGTGTGTGTGTTCAGTGTTTGTGTGTTCAGTGTGTGTGTTCAGTGTGTGTTCAGTACGTATTCAGTGCGTGTTCAGTGTGTGTGTGTTCAGTACGTGTTCAGAGTGTGTGTGTTCAGTACGTGTTCAGTGTGTGTGTGTGTGTGTTCAGTGTTATTTGTTCAGTGTGTGTGTGTTCAGTGTGTGTGTAGTGTGTGTGTAGTGTGTGTGTGTGTTCAGTGTGTGTGTGTGTGTTCAGTGTTATTTGTTCAGTGTGTGTGTGTTCAGTGTGTGTGTAGTGTGTGTGTGTGTGTGTTCAGTGTGTGTGTGTGTGTTCAGTGTGTGTGTGTGTTCAGTGTGTGTTCAGTGTGTGTGTGTGTTCAGTGTGTGTTCAGTACGTATTCAGTGCGTGTTCAGTGCGTGTTCAGTGTGTGTGTGTGTGTTCAGTACGTGTTCAGTGTGTGTGTGTGTGTGTGTGTACAGTGTGTGTGTGTGTGTTCAGTGTTATTTGTTCAGTGTGTGTGTGTGTTCAGTGTGTGTGTAGTGTGTGTGTGTGTTCAGTGTGTGTTCAGTGTGTGTGTTCAGTGTTATTTGTTCAGTGTGTGTGTGTTCAGTGTGTGTGTGTGTGTGTGTGTGTGTGTTCAGTGTATGTGTGTGTGTGTGTTCAGTGTGTGTGTGTGTGTGTTCAGTACGTATTCAGTGCGTGTGTGTTCAGTACGTGTTCAGAGTGTGTGTGTTCAGTACGTGTTCAGTGTGTGTGTGTGTGTGTGTGTTCAGTGTGTGTGTGTGTGTGTGTGTGTGTGTGTGTGTGTTCAGTGTGTGTGTGTGTGTGTGTGTGTGTGTTCAGTGTTATTTGTTCAGTGTGTGTGTGTTCAGTGTGTGTGTTCAGTGTGTGTGTGTTCAGTGTGTGTGTGTGTGTGTTCAGTACGTATTCAGTGCGTGTTCAGTGCGTGTTCAGAGTGTGTGTGTGTGTGTGTTCAGTGTTATTTGTTCAGTGTGTGTGTGTTCAGTGTGTGTGTGTGTGTGTTCAGTGTGTGTGTGTGTTCAGTGTGTGTGTGTGTGTTCAGTGTGTGTGTGTGTGTGTGTTCAGTGTGTGTGTGTGTGTGTAGTGTGTGTAGTGTGTGGCTCACTGCAGGACGTCTCTCTGCTCCAGGTTGTATTTTCCTCCGTTGGTCATGGCCACATTGTGAATGGCCTCAATGGCTCGATCGATGGACTGCAGCACTTCATCCTGCTCCGGAGCCTGAACACACACACACACACACACACACACGCACACACACGCACACACACACACACACACACACACACACCAGCTCAGTCAGAGACAGATTAATCTCCTCAGTTCAGAAACATGAGTGACAGTTCTGCAGATGTTGTCTTCAATACTGTCCCTCTCACTGCTGATCCTCTATATGCGTCACAGCGTGTGTGTGTGTGTGTGTGTGTGTGTGTGTGTGTGTGTGTGTGTGTGTGTGTGTGTGTGTATAGGGTGAGACGCAGTAAAATGACTCTCTACCCGCTGATGTAAACCAGCCGAGCTCTGATTTCTGCAGAATATGCAGAAAAATATTCTAGATAATATTCTGTTCATGCATGTTAACAAATGATCTAAGCTGAACTGACATTAAAACACACACACACACACACACACACACACACACACACACACACACACACACACACACACACACACACACACACCGGTATCTTCTCGAGGTATGTGGCCGGGATGTATCCCGTCTCGCCGGAGCTGCAGCGCGTCGCGAGCCACCAGTGCGCGCTGCTGCGCTCGAGGATGAGGAACGGCTCTCCCGCGGGGAAGCGCAGCGCGTTCCGTTCCGCAGAGCTGAAGGCGAACAGAGAGCGATACATCCCGACACCGACGCGTCCGCCGCGCGTTAATGGCGCAGTCAGATCAGAGTTACAAACACAACAAGCGCGATCATAATATGAGCAGATCGTGTGAACGCGCGAGTCGGTGAACCGCAGCCCGTGTCCCGTAAACACGACAGCGGGCGCGCGCACTGGCGATCACGCGCCCTCCAGGGAGAATAGTCGTGCTCAGAGTCTGTGCTCCAGCTGATTCACACCAATCACAGAGAACCAATCATCAGCAGAACCACTGAAACTGAGTATAAGAGAACACACTGATATATAAGAGAACACACTGATATATAAGAGAACACACTGATATATAAGAGAACACACTGATATATAAGAGAACACACTGATATATAAGAGAACACACTGATATATAAGAGAACACACTGAATATAAGAGAACACACTGATATATAAGAGAACACACTGATATATAAGAGAACACACTGATATATAACCCATAAGCTGTTCGATATTTAACACAGAGCTGCGCAGAGGAGAAGTGTCATCCTGCGGAGATGTTGTGTGTGCCAGTCAAATGTGTCCGTGTGCACGCGAGCGTCAACATGGCCGCTGCGATCTGCGCGAGGTCACCGGGATGCGTTCACGGACTGCGGCGCGGCGCGAGGCTTCTCCCGCCTCTGTCTCGGTAAACGCGTTTCTGCAGAGGAGAGGATGTGTTTGAGTCGCTCTAGTGTAACCGTAACTGAGAGTGTGTGTGAGTGTGAGTGTGTGTGTGTGTGTGTGTGTGAGTGTGTAGTATGATGTACTGCGTCAATAGTCCGTTTGGTCACATGACCTTATTATATTAGGGTTAATTGGCATGTTTAAGCTATCCCAGACATACAGTTATCTATATCTCTATAAATAATACAATAATATGTTCTATAAAATAAAATGAAAATCAAATAATCAGTCAAAGTCATATCCTTCAGATTAAAGGCACAGTATGTAAGATCTCCTCTAGATCAGTGTTATATATTGTGTTGACTTTATCCCAAATGTGTCCCAGAATGTGTGATTTTCCCCAGGACACGGCCCGTGTGTGTGCGCCGCCCATCAGTGACATCATCCCCGCGTCCGGTGTTATTGTGCGGTAACCATGGCAACACTAGCGGTGCTTTAATATCTGGTGTGTGTTATTAGCCAGTGTTTGGATCATTGATGGACAGAAGCTCCTCGTTGTTCTCCAGCTCAACACAGTTAGTCTGATTGTGTAAATCTGCTGTTGTTGGTTTAGCGCACAGAGTGCCATGTGTTCCCGCCTCATATGATCTCGCTCACTGCAGAGTGAACAAGTGTCTCATAGTAGCGCCCAGCCCACATCACAACAGCACTTTAACACACTCACATGTGTGAGAGAGGATCAAACACACACACACGCGCATGAGCGGAAGAAGCGGAAGCGCTCGAATAAAAGCTCCGCCCACTCACGAGTCAAGACACGCCTCTGAGTCGAAACGTTACACACTGCGCCTTTAATTCATTAAACAAGGCCAGGTCAAGTGCAGTGCATGATGGGATACAGTGCTGTGCTGTAGAGATGTAATAGACGCTAGCGCCCCTGCTGGGCAGAACAGCGTAACTGCAGACACAGCTTTGAATGCGTGTGTTTTAATGAGTGTGTGTGTGTGTGTGTGTGTGTGCTCCTGTAGAGCGGCTCCAGCGCGCGGACACGGGCTCGGCCCCGGCGATGACGGGCTGTACCAGCGCACCTCTGTGTCTGTGATGCAGAAGGAGGCGGACGGAGCGGCCATCATCTACAGCTACAGCCCGCGCGGGTTCAACATCAGCGGGAACAGAGTGCTCGGCCCCTGCGCCCTCGTGCCGCCCGCCATCCTGCAGTGGAACGTGAGCGAGATCGCCCGCATCACCGCAGCGGCTCCGCTCATGCCCTTCTGCAGGCGTAGAGGAACCAGCGGCCGGAGGTCCGGATCCCTGCAGCTTCAGAGGCTCTGACCAATCCCACGCCAGGAATAGAGGCTAGACCAACCATCCCACATTTACAACACACACACACATTTACACACTTTATCCTCAGACGCTCGACTTCAGTGATGATGTCATCACGTCATCAGGTCACATGACGCAGGTGGAAGTGTTCAAACGAACGTGCAGAGACTAAATCAAACGCCCTTCACACAAATAAAGGTCAAACAACGACGACAGACAGTTGGAGGAGAACACGAGACCCTTCACCTGCGTCATGTGACCTTTCTGACGTGATGATGTCATGAAGAAGAGCAACAGAAGTACAAGTGTATAAATGTGGGCTGGTTTGTCTCGATCAGCCTCTGTTCCTCGTCTGGGATTGGTCAGAGCAGACCCTGCAGGAGGGCATGAGCGTCTGCGGTGAGAGGGGCATGGGTCAGGCTGATTGTGCGGTGAGCTGCTCTTTGACCTCTCGCCTGTGTTTGGTTACAGGTGGGCCGGCACACGGACATCACAGCCGAGAGTGTGTCTCTGTTTCACCTGCTGGAGCCGCGCATCGGTGAGCACACACACCTGTCAGAGAACCCGCTCCATGATGTCATGCGTCACCTGACGTCTGTCCTAATGTATCATGGAGTATACAGCTGTTCTGTCAGCAGTGTTGGGCTCGTTACTTTAAAAGTCATTAGTTACAGTTACTAGTTTACTAGGTTACTACACTTTTTATTTTATTTTTTCAAATGTTCAAATATGTTAAATAACTTGTATGCCCCCAATATTAGATGTTAAATGAATGAATTGGACACTAAATAGAATGAATTATTATTATTATAAAACATTGTGCATTATTGTACACTATTGTAACAGTATTGTGGGACAGTGTGAGAGACACCGATCAAAGTCACTACATTACTGTAAATATTATCAGTACTAATCCACATTTAGTCATTTAGCAGACGCTTCTATCCAGAGTAGTGGAGCTGGGTTCAGCCACTGATGCTGAGGATGGGAGGCTTCATTCGATCAGACTGACTCTTTCCTCCTGGACATGAGTTACAGAAACACTCTGACCTTTCACCTCAGCGAGGGAAGAGTAGCGCTTATACTGCCAGTTTGTGAAAGCTACCTCTGAAGTCGTTGGACTTGCCATCGCTGACTGTGCATATGCGTGTGTGTCATAGGTGTGTGTGTGTGTGTGTGTGCAGGGCCGTTTTTAGGCATAGGTGAACTAGGCGGTCGCCATCAGCTGAAGGGCCGCCAATGAACACATATCAGGGGTGTGTGTGAAGGGTGTCAAGGCCAGCCTGAAATATGATCGCCGCCCCCACTGGTTCCCCTAACACTATTGGATCAGAGGACTGTCAATCACTGTCTGAATGTTGCATGTGAAGTTTGGAGCGCTCCACACCATCAGATCAGAGCTCGGTCAAAGCTCTGGCAGGGGAACGCTTTTAACCACTCAATAAAGCCAAACTCAAAGGCCAATTAAAAAACAGGCACAATGAAGAGCGCACAGATCTGTGTTTTGTTAGGGCCATATTTGTGTCAGTGGAGAAATCCCGCTGTGAAATGGGCAGATGGTGTAATATTGCTCGTGTGTGTTATAGAGGCAAGATGTAGGCTAACCACACTCACTTTAGCATCAGGTGTGTGTTCTTGCGCGAATGCATTGTTAAAGGATCAGTGTGTAATTGTCCCATATAAAACTTCAACAGCCAATTTAAAAATAGTATAATAAAATGTGCTAATTCACAATATTTATTACCTTTATTAAACTGTTTGTTGAATGTGATGCATCTTTACGGGGTGTTGAAGCTGAAGCGACTCATTCAGCTCTGATAGTGTCAGGGCAGCGTCGCGTTATTACAGGGGAAGCTCAAGCGCCAATGAGAAACAGACCGCACTGAATCATGTGACTGGAACAGCTTTTATACGTAGTGTCCAAATTGTATTTGTATATATTTGTTAATAAGGATTAAAATTAAGACCAGTAATACCGATGTTGCTTTTTAAGATTTGGCTGGGGGTGCCAATAAGGATTTCGCCTAGGGCGTCAAAATGGCTAGAAACGGCCCTGTGTGTGTGTGTGTGTGTGTGTGTGTGTGTGTGAACTCAACCTATCAACCTCAACCTTGTCTCCCACCCACCAATCATCATCAGCGATGTGTACCACCCCACCCACCCCCCAACACGCATGGCTGGTGCACACACACACACACACACACGCACACACACACACACGCGTTGCAGGTCCGACTGACAGAGAGCCTGTTTGGATGAAAAACGCTTCAGTGAGCTCAATTATTGTAACGCAGCATTTTTTCCTCAGTAATGCTAACGGCGCTGTAACGGGAGAAACAGTAATTCGTTTGATTACTCGTTACTGAAAAAAATAATTCCGTTAGTAACGCCGTTATTCCCATCACTGTCTGTCAGACAGCGGACGAGTGAGGGAAATGTTTGTCGCTGCATATTATTGAGAGAAGGCAGTGAAGGGAAACGCTGCTAATGTAGCGCTAGAGCAACACTGGTGCGCGTGACCCTGACCCTGACCCTAACCCTGACCCTGACCCTAACCCCTGA
This sequence comes from Romanogobio albipinnatus, assembly GCA_023566225.1. Classification (NCBI taxonomy): domain Eukaryota; kingdom Metazoa; phylum Chordata; class Actinopteri; order Cypriniformes; family Gobionidae; genus Romanogobio; species Romanogobio albipinnatus. Next base: position 39,073,905 of record CM042263.1, read on the forward strand.
CCCTTTACAGATTGAATTCTCTGACTGACTAAAGGTTTTATTTCTGAACTGGACACAACTTTTCAACATCCACGAAACACAACGTGCGGTACTCTGAACATGAAGTTGGTCAAACAGTGTTGATCATCTGTGAGGTTCTCCACACTCCAGCTGTTGTTGTTTATCCAAACTAAAGGCTCCGCCCTATTCTGAAAAGGGGGCGGAGAGCAGCAGCTCATTTGCATTTAAAGAGACGCACACAAAAACAGTGTGTTCGTGCTGCCACCCAAATATGGCCTTTCAAAACATCCTGTAATAAATGATCTGAGGGTGTTTTGAGCTGAAACTTCACACACACATTCTGGGGACTTATATTACACCATATGAAAAGGGCCCTTTAAATCAGACACACAGTATAATTCATGATGTCATGAGTGTGCGTCAGTGAAAGCCGTGATGTCACGAGTGTGTGTCAGTGAAAGCTGTGATGTCATGAGTGTGCGTCAGTGAAAGCCGTGATGTCACGAGTGTGTGTCAGTGAAAGCCGTGATGTCACGAGTGTGTGTCAGTGAGAGCTGTGATGTCACGAGTGTGCGTCAGTGAAAGCCGTGATGTCACGAGTGTGTGTCAGTGAGAGCTGTGATGTCACGAGTGTGCGTCAGTGAAAGCCGTGATGTCACGAGTGTGCGTCAGTGAAAGCCGTGATGTCACGAGTGTGCGTCAGTGAAAGCCGTGATGTCACGAGTGTGCGTCAGTGAAAGCCGTGATGTCACGAGTGTGCGTCAGTGAAAGCCGTGATGTCACGAGTGTGTGTCAGTGAAAGCCGTGATGTCACGAGTGTGCGTCAGTGAAAGCCGTGATGTCACGAGTGTGCGTCAGTGAAAGCCGTGATGTCACGAGTGTGTGTCAGTGAAAGCCGTGATGTCACGAGTGTGTGTCAGTGAGAGCTGTGATGTCACGAGTGTGTGTCAGTGAAAGCCGTGACGTCACGAGTGTGTGTCAGTGAGAGCTGTGATGTCACGAGTGTGTGTGTCAGTGAGAGCCGTGATGTCACGAGTGTGTGTCAGTGAAAGCCGTGACGTCACGAGTGTGTGTCAGTGAGAGCTGTGATGTCACGAGTGTGTGTGTCAGTGAGAGCCGTGATGTCACGAGTGTGCGTCAGTGAGAGCTGTGATGTCACGAGTGTGTGTGTCAGTGAGAGCTGTGATGTCACGAGTGTGTGTCAGTGAAAGCCGTGACGTCACGAGTGTGTGTCAGTGAAAGCCGTGACGTCACGAGTGTGTGTGTCAGTGAAAGCCGTGATGTCACGAGTGTGTGTCAGTGAAAGCCGTGACGTCACGAGTGTGTGTCAGTGAGAGCTGTGATGTCACGAGTGTGTGTGTCAGTGAGAGCCGTGATGTCACGAGTGTGCGTCAGTGAGAGCTGTGATGTCACGAGTGTGTGTGTCAGTGAGAGCTGTGATGTCACGAGTGTGCGTCAGTGAAAGCCGTGATGTCACGAGTGTGTGTCAGTGAAAGCCGTGATGTCACGAGTGTGCGTCAGTGAAAGCCGTGATGTCACGAGTGTGCGTCAGTGAAAGCCGTGATGTCACGAGTGTGCGTCAGTGAAAGCCGTGATGTCACGAGTGTGTGTCAGTGAAAGCCGTGATGTCACGAGTGTGTGTCAGTGAAAGCCGTGATGTCACGAGTGTGCGTCAGTGAGAGCTGTGATGTCACGAGTGTGCGTCAGTGAAAGCCGTGATGTCACGAGTGTGCGTCAGTGAAAGCCGTGATGTCACGAGTGTGTGTCAGTGAAAGCCGTGATGTCACGAGTGTGTGTCAGTGAGAGCTGTGATGTCACGAGTGTGTGTCAGTGACAGCTGTGATGTCACGAGTGTGTGTGATGATGATCTGTGGATGTGCTGGTCTTGCAGAGGTTCTGGTTGTGGGGACGGGAGCTCGGACTGAACGCCTGGATCCAAACGTGCTGGACTTGCTGAGGAAGAAGGGCATCGCTGTGGAGGTCCAGGACACAGTAAGCGCCTCTCCCTCTCCTCTCCTCTCTCTCTCTCTCTCTCTCTCTCTCTCTCTCTCTCTCTCTCTCTCTCTCTCTCTCTCTCTCTCTCTCTCTCTCTCTCTCTCTCTCTCGCTCTCCTCTCGCTCTCCTCTCGCTCTCCTCTCGCTCTCCCTCTCCTCTCGCTCTCCTCTCCTCTCGCTCTCCTCTCGCTCTCCTCTCCTCTCGCTCTCCTCTCGCTCTCCTCTCCTCTCGCTCTCCTCTCGCTCTCCTCTCGCTCTCTCCTCTCCCTCTCTCCTCTCGCTCTCTCCTCTCGCTCTCTCCTCTCTCCTCTCCTCTGCTCTCCTCTCGCTCTCCTCTCCCTCTGCTCTCCTCTCGCTCTCCTCTCCCTCTCCTCTCCTCTCGCTCCTCTCGCTCTCCTCTCGCTCTCCTCTCCTCTCCTCTCGCTCTCCTCTCGCTCTCCTCTCCTCTCCTCTCGCTCTCCTCTCGCTCTCCTCTCGCTCTCCTCTCGCTCTCTCCTCTCCCTCTCTCCTCTCCCTCTCTCCTCTCCCTCTCTCCTCTCGCTCTCCTCTCGCTCTCCTCTCGCTCTCCTCTCGCTCTCTCCTCTCCCTCTCTCCTCTCGCTCTCTCCTCTCGCTCTCTCCTCTCTCCTCTCCTCTGCTCTCCTCTCGCTCTCCTCTCCTCTCCCTCTGCTCTCCTCTCGCTCTCCTCTCCTCTCCCTCTCCTCTCCTCTCGCTCTCCTCTCCCTCTCTCCTCTCGCTCTCTCCTCTCGCTCTCTCCTCTCGCTCTCTCCTCTCGCTCTCCTCTCGCTCTCTCCTCTCCCTCTCTCCTCTCCCTCTCTCCTCTCCCTCTCTCCTCTCCCTCTCTCCTCTCGCTCTCTCCTCTCGCTCTCTCCTCTCGCTCTCCTCTCCTCTCCCTCTGCTCTCCTCTCGCTCTCCTCTCGCTCTCCTCTCGCTCTCCTCTCGCTCTTCTCTCTCCTCTCCTCTGCTCTCCTCTCCCTCTCTCCTCTCGCTCTCTCCTCTCGCTCTCCTCTCGCTCTCCTCTCCTCTCGCTCTCCTCTCGCTCTCCTCTCGCTCTCCTCTCGCTCTCCTCTCGCTCTCTCCTCTCCCTCTCTCCTCTCCCTCTCTCCTCTCGCTCTCTCCTCTGCTCTCCTCTCGCTCTCCTCTCCTCTCCTCTCGCTCTCCTCTCGCTCTCTCCTCTCCCTCTCTCCTCTCGCTCTCCTCTCGCTCTCTCCTCTCCCTCTCTCCTCTCGCTCTCTCCTCTCGCTCTCCTCTCGCTCTCCTCTCCTCTCGCTCTCCTCTCGCTCTCCTCTCGCTCTCCTCTCGCTCTCTCCTCTCCCTCTCTCCTCTCGCTCTCTCCTCTCGCTCTCTCCTCTCGCTCTCTCCTCTGCTCTCCTCTCGCTCTCTCCTCTCCCTCTCTCCTCTCCCTCTCTCCTCTCGCTCTCTCCTCTCGCTCTCTCCTCTCGCTCTCTCCTCTCGCTCTCCTCTCGCTCTCTCCTCTCCCTCTCTCCTCTCCCTCTCTCCTCTCCCTCTCTCCTCTCGCTCTCTCCTCTCGCTCTCTCCTCTCGCTCTCTCCTCTCGCTCTCCTCTCCTCTCCCTCTGCTCTCCTCTCGCTCTCCTCTCGCTCTCCTCTCCTCTCGCTCTCCTCTCGCTCTCCTCTCGCTCTCTCCTCTCCCTCTCTCCTCTCCCTCTCTCCTCTCCCTCTCTCCTCTCCCTCTCTCCTCTCGCTCTCTCCTCTCGCTCTCTCCTCTCGCTCTCTCCTCTCGCTCTCCTCTCCTCTCCCTCTGCTCTCCTCTCGCTCTCCTCTCCTCTCGCTCTCCTCTCGCTCTCCTCTCGCTCTCCTCTCGCTCTCTCCTCTCCCTCTCTCCTCTCCCTCTCTCCTCTCCCTCTCTCCTCTCGCTCTCCTCTCGCTCTCCTCTCGCTCTCCTCTCGCTCTCTCCTCTCGCTCTCTCCTCTCCCTCTCTCCTCTCCCTCTCTCCTCTCGCTCTCTCCTCTCCCTCTCTCCTCTCCCTCTCTCCTCTCCCTCTCGCTCTCTCCTCTCGCTCTCTCCTCTCGCTCTCTCCTCTCGCTCTCTCCTCTCGCTCTCCTCTCCTCTCCTCTCGCTCTCCTCTCCTCTCCTCTCGCTCTCTCCTCTCGCTCTCTCTCCTCTCCTCTCGCTCTCTCCTCTCGCTCTCCTCTGCTCTCCTCTCGCTCTCTCTCCTCTCGCTCTCCTCTGCTCTCCTCTCGCTCTCTCCTCTCGCTCTCTCTCCTCTCGCTCTCTCTCCTCTCGCTCTCCTCTGCTCTCCTCTCGCTCTCTCCTCTCGCTCTCTCTCCTCTCGCTCTCCTCTGCTCTCCTCTGCTCTCCTCTCGCTCTCTCCTCTCGCTCTCTCTCCTCTCGCTCTCCTCTCGCTCTCCTCTCGCTCTCCTCTCGCTCTCTCCTCTCGCTCTCCTCTGCTCTCCTCTCGCTCTCTCCTCTCCCTCTCTCCTCTCCCTCTCTCCTCTCGCTCTCCTCTCGCTCTCCTCTCGCTCTCTCCTCTCGCTCTCTCCTCTCCCTCTCTCCTCTCCCTCTCTCCTCTCGCTCTCTCCTCTCGCTCTCTCCTCTCGCTCTCTCCTCTCGCTCTCCTCTCCTCTCCTCTCGCTCTCCTCTCGCTCTCTCCTCTCGCTCTCCTCTGCTCTCCTCTCGCTCTCTCCTCTCCTCTCCTCTCGCTCTCTCCTCTCCTCTCGCTCTCTCCTCTCGCTCTCTCTCCTCTCCTCTCGCTCTCTCCTCTCGCTCTCCTCTGCTCTCCTCTCGCTCTCTCCTCTCGCTCTCTCCTCTCGCTCTCTCCTCTCGCTCTCTCCTCTCGCTCTCTCCTCTCCCTCTCTCCTCTCCCTCTCTCCTCTCCCTCTCTCCTCTCGCTCTCTCCTCTCGCTCTCCTCTCCTCTCCTCTCGCTCTCCTCTCCTCTCCTCTCGCTCTCTCCTCTCGCTCTCTCTCCTCTCGCTCTCTCTCCTCTCCTCTCGCTCTCCTCTGCTCTCCTCTCGCTCTCTCCTCTCGCTCTCTCTCCTCTCGCTCTCCTCTGCTCTCCTCTGCTCTCCTCTCGCTCTCTCCTCTCGCTCTCTCTCCTCTCGCTCTCCTCTCGCTCTCCTCTCGCTCTCCTCTCGCTCTCTCCTCTCGCTCTCCTCTGCTCTCCTCTCGCTCTCTCCTCTCCCTCTCTCCTCTCCCTCTCTCCTCTCGCTCTCCTCTCGCTCTCCTCTCCCTCTCTCCTCTCCCTCTCTCCTCTCCCTCTCTCCTCTCGCTCTCTCCTCTCGCTCTCTCCTCTCGCTCTCTCCTCTCGCTCTCCTCTCCTCTCGCTCTCTCCTCTCGCTCTCTCCTCTCGCTCTCTCCTCTCGCTCTCCTCTCCTCTCCTCTCGCTCTCCTCTCCTCTCCTCTCCTCTCGCTCTCTCCTCTCGCTCTCCTCTCGCTCTCCTCTCGCTCTCCTCTCCTCTCCTCTCGCTCTCATCTCCTCTCCTCTCGCTCTCTCCTCTCGCTCTCCTCTCCTCTCCTCTCGCTCTCCTCTCCTCTCCTCTCGCTCTCTCCTCTCGCTCTCTCCTCTCCTCTCGCTCTCTCCTCTCGCTCTCTCCTCTGCTCTCCTCTCGCTCTCTCCTCTCTCCTCTCGCTCTCTCGCTCTCCCTCTCCCTCTCCTCTCCTCTCGCTCTCTCCTCTCCTCTCCTCTCCTCTCCCTCTCTCCTCTCCCTCTCTCCTCTCCTCTCCTCTCCTCTCGCTCTCCTCTCCTCTCCTCTCCTCTCCCTCTCTCCTCTCCCTCTCCTCTCCCTCTCCTCTCCTCTCCTCTCGCTCTCCTCTCCTCTCCTCTCCTCTCCTCTCCTCTCCTCTCCTCTCGCTCTCCCTCTCCTCTCCTCTCCTCTCCTCTCCTCTCCCTCTCCTCTCCTCTCCTCTCCTCTCCTCTCGCTCTCTCGCTCTCCCTCTCCTCTCGCTCTCCTCTCGCTCTCTCCTCTCGCTCTCTCCTCTCCCTCTCCTCTCCTCTCCTCTCCTCTCGCTCTCCCTCTCCTCTCGCTCTCTCCCTCTCCTCTCCCTCTCCTCTCCTCAGAAAGCCTCACGCTCTCCTCTCCTCTCCTCTCCTCTCCCTCTCGCTCTCCCTCTCCTCTCCTCTCCTCTCCTCTCCTCTCCTCTCCTCTCCTCTCCTCTCCCTCTCCTCTCCTCTCCTCTCCTCTCCTCTCGCTCTCTCGCTCTCCCTCTCCTCTCCCTCTCCTCTCGCTCTCTCCTCTCGCTCTCTCCTCTCCCTCTCCTCTCCTCTCCTCTCCTCTCGCTCTCCCTCTCCTCTCGCTCTCTCCCTCTCCTCTCCCTCTCCTCTCCTCAGAAAGCCTCACGCTCTCCTCTCCTCTCCTCTCCTCTCCTCTCCTCTCGCTCTCCCTCTCCTCTCGCTCTCTCCCTCTCCTCTCCCTCTCCTCTCCTCAGAAAGCCTCACGCTCTCCTCTCCTCTCCTCTCCTCTCCTCTCGCTCTCTCGCTCTCCCTCTCGCTCTCCCTCTCCTCTCCTCTCCTCTCCTCTCCTCTCCTCTCCTCTCCTCTCCTCTCCTCTCCTCTCCCTCTCCTCTCCTCTCCTCTCCTTCTCCTCTCCTCTCCTCTCCTCTCGCTCTCTCGCTCTCCCTCTCCTCTCCCTCTCCTCTCCCTCTCCTCTCGCTCTCTCCTCTCGCTCTCTCCTCTCCCTCTCCTCTCTCTGCTCTCCTCTCCTCTCCTCTCCTCTCCTCTCCTCTCGCTCTCTCCTCTCGCTCTCTCCCTCTCCTCTCGCTCTCCTCTCCTCTCCTCTCCTCTCCTCTCCCTCTCTCCTCTCCCTCTCCTCTCCCTCTCCTCTCCTCTCCTCTCCTCTCGCTCTCCTCTCCTCTCCTCTCCTCTCGCTCTCCTCTCCTCTCCTCTCCTCTCCTCTCCTCTCCTCTCCTCTCCTCTCCTCTCGCTCTCGCTCTCCCTCTCCTCTCCTCTCCTCTCCCTCTCCTCTCCTCTCCTCTCCTCTCGCTCTCTCGCTCTCCCTCTCCCTCTCCTCTCCCTCTCCTCTCGCTCTCTCCTCTCGCTCTCTCCTCTCCCTCTCCTCTCCTCTCCTCTCCTCTCGCTCTCCCTCTCCTCTCGCTCTCTCCCTCTCCTCTCCCTCTCCTCTCCTCAGAAAGCCTCACGCTCTCCTCTCCTCTCCTCTCCTCTCGCTCTCTCGCTCTCCCTCTCGCTCTCCCTCTCCTCTCCTCTCCTCTCCTCTCCTCTCCCTCTCCTCTCCTCTCCTCTCGCTCTCTCGCTCTCCCTCTCCTCTCCCTCTCCTCTCGCTCTCTCCTCTCGCTCTCTCCTCTCCCTCTCCTCTCTCTGCTCTCCTCTCCTCTCCTCTCCTCTCCTCTCCTCTCCTCTCCCTCTCCTCTCCTCTCCTCTCCTCTCGCTCTCTCGCTCTCCCTCTCCTCTCCCTCTCCTCTCGCTCTCTCCTCTCGCTCTCTCCTCTCCTCTCCTCTCCTCTCCCTCTCCTCTCCTCTCCTCTCCTCTCCTCTCGCTCTCTCGCTCTCCCTCTCCTCTCCCTCTCCTCTCCCTCTCCTCTCGCTCTCTCCTCTCGCTCTCTCCTCTCCTCTCCTCTCCTCTCCCTCTCCTCTCCTCTCCTCTCGCTCTCTCGCTCTCCCTCTCCTCTCCCTCTCCTCTCCCTCTCCTCTCCTCTCCTCTCCCTCTCCTCTCCTCTCCTCTCCTCTCGCTCTCTCGCTCTCCCTCTCCTCTCCCTCTCCTCTCGCTCTCTCCTCTCGCTCTCTCCTCTCCCTCTCCTCTCTCTGCTCTCCTCTCCTCTCCTCTCCTCTCGCTCTCTCCTCTCGCTCTCTCCTCTCCCTCTCCTCTCGCTCTCTCCTCTCGCTCTCCTCCCTCTCTCCTCTCCCTCTCCTCTGCTCTCCTCTCGCTCTCCCCCCTCTCTCCTCTCCCTCTCCTCTCCTCTCCTCTCGCTCTCCCTCTCCTCTCCCTCTCCTCTCCTCTCCTCTCCTCTCCTCTCGCTCTCTCCTCTCCCTCTCCTCTCCTCTGCTCTCCTCTCGCTCTCCTCTCCCTCTCCTCTCGCTCTCCTCTCCTCTCCTCTCGCTCTCCCTCTCCTCTCCCTCTCCTCTCGCTCTCTCCTCTCCTCTCCTCTCCTCTCCTCTCGCTCTCTCCTCTCGCTCTCTCCTCTCCTCTCCTCTCCTCTCCCTCTCCTCTCCTCTCCTCTCCTCTCCTCTCGCTCTCTCGCTCTCCCTCTCCTCTCCCTCTCCTCTCGCTCTCTCCTCTCGCTCTCTCCTCTCCTCTCCTCTCCCTCTCCTCTCCTCTCCTCTCCTCTCGCTCTCTCGCTCTCCCTCTCCTCTCCCTCTCCTCTCCCTCTCCTCTCCTCTCCTCTCCTCTCCTCTCCCTCTCCTCTCCTCTCCTCTCCTCTCCTCTCGCTCTCTCGCTCTCCCTCTCCTCTCCCTCTCCTCTCGCTCTCTCCTCTCGCTCTCTCCTCTCCCTCTCCTCTCTCTGCTCTCCTCTCCTCTCCTCTCCTCTCGCTCTCTCCTCTCGCTCTCTCCTCTCCCTCTCCTCTCGCTCTCTCCTCTCGCTCTCCTCCCTCTCTCCTCTCCCTCTCCTCTGCTCTCCTCTCGCTCTCCTCCCTCTCTCCTCTCCCTCTCCTCTCCTCTCCTCTCGCTCTCCCTCTCCTCTCCCTCTCCTCTCCTCTCCTCTCCTCTCGCTCTCTCCTCTCCCTCTCCTCTCCTCTGCTCTCCTCTCGCTCTCCTCTCCCTCTCCTCTCGCTCTCCTCTCCTCTCCTCTCCTCTCCTCTCGCTCTCTCCTCTCGCTCTCTCCTCTCCTCTCCTCTCCTCTCCCTCTCCTCTCCTCTCCTCTCCTCTCCTCTCGCTCTCTCGCTCTCCCTCTCCTCTCCCTCTCCTCTCGCTCTCTCCTCTCGCTCTCTCCTCTCCTCTCCTCTCCCTCTCCTCTCCTCTCCTCTCCTCTCGCTCTCTCGCTCTCCCTCTCCTCTCCCTCTCCTCTCCCTCTCCTCTCCTCTCCTCTCCTCTCCTCTCCCTCTCCTCTCCTCTCCTCTCCTCTCCTCTCGCTCTCTCGCTCTCCCTCTCCTCTCCCTCTCCTCTCGCTCTCTCCTCTCGCTCTCTCCTCTCCCTCTCCTCTCTCTGCTCTCCTCTCCTCTCCTCTCCTCTCGCTCTCTCCTCTCGCTCTCTCCTCTCCCTCTCCTCTCGCTCTCTCCTCTCGCTCTCCTCCCTCTCTCCTCTCCCTCTCCTCTGCTCTCCTCTCGCTCTCCTCCCTCTCTCCTCTCCCTCTCCTCTCCTCTCCTCTCGCTCTCCCTCTCCTCTCCCTCTCCTCTCCTCTCCTCTCCTCTCGCTCTCTCCTCTCCCTCTCCTCTCCTCTGCTCTCCTCTCGCTCTCCTCTCCCTCTCCTCTCGCTCTCCTCTCCTCTCCTCTCCTCTCGCTCTCCCTCTCCTCTCCCTCTCCTCTCGCTCTCTCCTCTCCTCTCCTCTCCTCTCCTCTCCTCTCCTCTCCTCTCGCTCTCTCCTCTCGCTCTCTCCTCTCCCTCTCCTCTCGCTCTCTCCTCTCGCTCTCCTCCCTCTCTCCTCTCCCTCTCCTCTGCTCTCCTCTCGCTCTCCTCCCTCTCTCCTCTCCCTCTCCTCTCCTCTCCTCTCGCTCTCCCTCTCCCTCTCCTCTCCTCTCCTCTCCTCTCGCTCTCTCCTCTCCTCTCTCCTCTCGCTCTCCTCTCCCTCTCCTCTCCTCTCCTCTCCTCTCCTCTCCTCTCTCCTCCCTCTCTCCTCTCCCTCTCCTCTCCTCTCCTCTCTCCTCTCCTCTCCTCTCCTCTCTCCTCCCTCTCTCCTCTCCCTCTCCTCTCCTCTCCTCTCCTCTCCTCTCTCCTCTCCTCTCCCTCTCCTCTCCTCTCCTCTCCTCTCTCCTCCCTCTCTCCTCTCCCTCTCCTCTCCTCTCCTCTCCTCTCTCCTCTCCTCTCCTCTCCTCTCTCCTCTCCTCTGCTCTCCTCTCGCTCTCCTCTCCCTCTCCTCTCGCTCTACTCTCGCTCTCCTCTCCTCTCTCCTCTCCTCTCCTCTCCTCTCTCCTCTCCTCTCCTCTCCTCTCTCCTCCCTCTCTCCTCTCCCTCTCCTCTCCTCTCCTCTCCTCTCTCCTCTCCTCTCCCTCTCCTCTCCTCTCCTCTCCTCTCCTCTCTCCTCCCTCTCTCCTCTCCCTCTCCTCTCCTCTCCTCTCCTCTCTCCTCTCCTCTCCTCTCTCCTCTCCTCTGCTCTCCCTCTCCTCTCCTCTCCCTCTCCTCTCGCTCTCCTCTCGCTCTCCTCTCCCTCTCCTCTCCTCTCCTCTCCTCTCCTCTCGCTCTCTCCTCTCCTCTCCTCTCCTCTCCTCTCCTCTCCTCTCCTCTCCTCTCCTCTCCTCTCCTCTCCCTCTCCTCTCCTCTCCTCTCCCTCTCCTCTCCTCTCCTCTCCTCTCTCCTCTCTCTCTCCTCTCCTCTCTCTCCTCTCCTCTCCCTCTCCTCTCCTCTCCTCTCCTCTCCTCTCGCTCTCTCCTCTCCCTCTCCCTCTCCTCTCCTCTCCTCTCCTCTCCTCTCGCTCTCTCCTCTCCTCTGCTCTCCTCTCCCTCTCCCTCTCCTCTCCTCTCCTCTCCTCTCCTCTCGCTCTCTCCTCTCCCTCTCCTCTCCTCTGCTCTCCTCTCGCTCTCCTCTCCCTCTCCTCTCGCTCTCCCTCTCCTCTCCTCTCCTCTCGCTCTCGCTCTCCTCTCCTCTCCTCTCCTCTCCTCTCCTCTCCTCTCCCTCTCCCTCTCCTCTCCTCTCCTCTCCTCTCCTCTCCCTCTCCTCTTCTCTCCTCTCCTCTCCTCTCCTCTGGCTCTCCTCTCCTCTCCCTCTCCTCTCCTCTCCTCTCCTCTCCTCTCCTCTCCTCTCCTCTCCCTCTCCTCTCCTCTCCTCTCCTCTCCTCTCCCTCTCCTCTCCTCTCCTCTCCTCTCCTCTCGCTCTCTCCTCTCGCTCTCTCCCTCTCCTCTCGCTCTCCTCTCCTCTCCTCTCGCTCTCCTCTCCCTCTCCTCTCGCTCTCCCTCTCCTCTCCTCTCCTCTCCTCTCGCTCTCGCTCTCCTCTCCTCTCCTCTCCTCTCCTCTCCTCTCCTCTCCTCTCCCTCTCCCTCTCCTCTCCTCTCCTCTCCTCTCCTCTCCTCTCCCTCTCCTCTCCTCTCCTCTCCTCTCCTCTCCTCTCCCTCTCTCTCTCCTCTCCCTCTCCTCTCCTCTCCTCTCGCTCTCTCCCTCTCCTCTCCTCTCCTCTCCTCAGAAAGCCTCACGCCAGCACACCCTAACCGCAGGAAACCCTTCTCTTGCAGGCGAACGCGTGTGCCACGTTCAACTTCCTGTCCAGCGAGAGGCGATTGGTGGCGGCCGCTCTGATTCCCCCTCCGGCCTCCAGCGCCGACGAATGACAGCGTCCCGTGGGAAACATGCTTGATGATGTCATTTCCTCATGTGTGTCACGTGACCTCTGTGAATGTGTTTATGCTGATGACTGTAGAGTGAATGCAGATTAAAGGTATTAAACGTGTGTGTGTGTGTGTGTGTGTGTCCCAGATTGAGGCTGTTAATCTGCCGTCTCTGTCCTCTGATAACGGGTTAATCTGAGCTCATGAACACACACTCGGCATCACGTGCACGTCTTTATTAGCATCTCACATCACAGAACACAGAACAGACATCAGTGGTCATATTCAGCAGAACATCTGCACTAACTAGCATCAGTGATGTGTGTGTGTGTGTGTGTGTGTGTGTGTGTGTGTGTGTGTGTGTGTGTGTGTGTGTGTGTGTGTGTGTGTGTGTGTGTGTGTGTGTGTGTGTGTGTGTGTGTGTTTACTGCAGGTGACTGAGCTGATGAGCTAATGCTAACGCGTCTACATTAATCTCTAGATCTTGGCCTTCTGATGCGCTCGCTCAAGCGGAGACATGTTACAGTTTGGACTATGAAAACATTTAGTCATGTGACGCCTATTGTACCCTAGGATACCTAAACCGAACAGGCATAACATTATGACCACTGACAGCTGAAGTGAATAGCACTGATGATCTCTGTTAGTGGGTGGGATATATTAGGCAGCAAGTGAACATGTCGTCCTCAGAGTTGATGTGTTAGAAGCAGGAGAAATGGGCAAGCGTGAGGATTTGAGTGAGTTTGACAAGGGCCAGATTGTGACGGCTAGACGACTGGGTCAGAGCATCTCCAGAACTGCAGCTCTTGTGGGGTGTTCCCGGTCTGCAGTGGTCAGTCTCTATCAAAAGTGCTCCAGGGAAGGAACAGCGAAACTTACAGGACTTAAAGGATCTGCTGCTAACATCTTGGTGCCAGATAGCACAGCACACCTTCAGCGGTCTAGAGGAGGCCATCAGAGACGGGTCAGCAAAGGAAGGTGGTCATAATGTTATGTCTGATCAGTGTATATCTATATGTGCTATTCATTTTCATAATGTTGCTAAAGATGAATGCAACTTAGTACAATCTTCATAATACATATTTCTGCGCTTTAGACCAAACACGTCTGGCGGTTGAGTGAGGTCAGTAAAGGTCAGATGTTTTGCTAATGATGATGAGCTTTAATCGCTGGTCTCAGGGGCTTTTATTAGACTTCATGCAGTCAAAACGTTTGGAAAACGCCTGAAGGTGGATCTGAAATGTATCCGGATGAATGTAGACACAGCCTGAAGTCTCGCACATGCATGCGTGTTAGTCTCATGTTTCTGTCCAGGGCCAAACACTGACCCTTAAAGGGATCGTCCACCCAAAAACCATCATTCTGACATCATTTACTCTCCACACCTTTCGTGAAGAACTCTGGCGGACAGAACCCACAGAGACGGTGTTTCGAGCGGTAATGATGACAGAACGATGACGTTTGGCCGAACGGTCACTCATCGGAGTCGCCGTCGCCGTCTTTGGGGTTCCTGAAGATGAACTCTGACCCCGTGATGCGGCGGTACAGATCCATGATGTCTTCGGTCTCTGTCTCGAAGTGCGTCGTGTGGTCGAACGATCGAGAGATGAAGATCTAGACGAAAAACACAATAAACCCATGAATCAGCTCGCCTGACCCGCTCGCCACTGACACGCCTTCACGTCCTTACAGGCGGGAACTGTTGAAGTTTAAAAATACTGGATCTGCCATAACCAATCACAAATCAAATAAAGATTGTATCAATTACCTCCTTACACCAGCAGGTGGCGACTGTTAAAAATGTGTTTGTCAAAAACACTGATTCATCCAGTAATGAAACAAGTGAAGTCTTTGAGTGAGTCATTGAATCATTCATTCAAGAGATTCATTCAAAAACACTGATTCATCCAGTAATGAAACAAGTGAAGTCTTTGAGTGAGTCATTGAATCATTCATTCAAGAGATTCATTCAAAAACACTGATTCATCCAGTAATGAAACAAGTGAAGTCTTTGAGTGAGTCATTGAATCATTCATTCAAGAGATTCATTCAAAAACACTGATTCATCCAGTAATGAAACAAGTGAAGTCTTTGAGTGAGTCATTGAATCATTCACTCGAGAGATTCACTCATAAACACTGATTCATCCAGTAATGAAACAAGTGAAGTCTTTGAGTGAGTCATTGAATCATTCACTCAAGAGATTCGCTCAAAAACACTGATTCATCCAGTAATGAAACAAGTGAAGTCTTTGAGTGAGTCATTGAATCATTCATTCAAGAGATTCATTCAAAAACACTGATTCATCCAGTAATGAAACAAGTGAAGTCTTTGAGTGAGTCATTGAATCATTCACTCAAGAGATTCGCTCAAAAACACTGATTCATCCAGTAATGAAACAAGTGAAGTCTTTGAGTGAGTCATTGAATCATTCACTCAAGAGATTCGCTCAAAAACACTGATTCATCCAGTAATGAAACGAGTGAAGTCTTTATGAGTGAGTCATTGAATCATTCACTCAAGAGATTCGCTCAAAAACACTGATTCATCCAGTAATGAAACAAGTGAAGTCTTTATGAGTGAGTCATTGAATCATTCACTCAAGAGATTCGCTCAAAAACACTGATTCATCCAGTAATGAAACGAGTGAAGTCTTTATGAGTGAGTCATTGAATCATTCACTCAAGAGATTCGCTCAAAAACACTGATTCATCCAGTAATGAAACAAGTGAAGTCTTTATGAGTGAGTCATTGAATCATTCACTCAAGAGATTCGCTCAAAAACACTGATTCATCCAGTAATGAAACAAGTGAAGTCTTTATGAGTGAGTCATTGAATCATTCACTCGAGAGATTCACTCATAAACACTGATTCATCCAGTAATGAAACAAGTGAAGTCTTTATGAGTGAGTCATTGAATCATTCACTCAAGAGATTCGCTCAAAAACACTGATTCATCCAGTAATGAAACAAGTGAAGTCTTTATGAGTGAGTCATTGAATCATTCACTCAAGAGATTCGCTCAAAAACACTGATTCATCCAGTAATGAAACAAGTGAAGTTCCCATTCAGTCGGTCAACGAGGTACAACACATATGGGATATCGCGCTCTAGCGCCATCTGCTGAAGACACCTTTATTCACGCCTGAAGGCCAATGACGCATGACGACGTGGGCGGGGTCACGACCCACAGCATATAAATGCAGTCGTCATTCCCTTTGCTCTTCAGCTCTTCCCCGAGCTGCTAGAACAGCATCACGCCACAGTTTCACAAGAAGAAAAGCCCACGATGATTCTTGACGAAATTAAGGCAGAAAGAGAAAGCTTTTTCAGCAAGAAGTTTAGCTTTGCTAACGAAAGGCTAATATGTTTTTCTCAAACAAAATGTTCAAACTTCTGCCACATTCAGAAGATAACCCCCAGTGGGGACTCTTGTTAAAGGAAAAGACATACAAGAGAAGTTTTTAGCTTGAGTTTAGTACAACTAGCAAATGGCTAATAAAGTTTGTCATGAGTAATATCTGAACAGGCTCTCGGCCCGTCCTATGGCATGTGGGCGTTCATGGTGTAATCATGAGCAGTGTGTCTGGGATGTCCGCGCTGGGCTGGATCTCTCCCAGTGTGTGTGCTGTGCCCTCAGCTGCTGTAGCGCAGTGGCCGAGCACGGCCCGCTCCCGTCTTCATGTGCCGATCCGGATGCGGCGATCGCCGAGAGTTGGGACGGGAATAGACGAGGAGTATCGGTGTAGCGTTCACGGGGGGGGGTCTCGCTGGACGCGGGCGAGGAATGCATCTTCAAGCCGGGCAGATGGCGGCTCCCGAGGTGCTGGAGGTGAAGGGATGGCCCTTGCATTGATCTGTATTGGAGAGCGGCCACACAGTTTGCCGATAGCCCTGCCGTGATACAGAGACGCTCGTGGGTTCTGTTTGATTCCTGTAAAATCAGCGATGCTAACTCGCCTGCCCATCTATCCAGAGTCGGTAGAAGCAACCCTGCAAAATAGCGGCTTCAGTTTTAAGTATGTTGTCCATAAAATGTGTGTTGAGCATACATGAGCTCATGTGTTGGTTTGATAAAACCATCAGAAGGCACTGGAAGCTCTAACCTCACAGTCTGAGGAGGATAATGCAGTGTTTGCAGAAGGACGCGGGTTCTTCTTCCTGGGAATCCTCGCTGTCTGCCTCCAACGGTGGCGCGCCAACAACACCGCGGCTTCTTCCACGATTCCAGTGCGGCTGCGGCTTCTCTCACGCCCCCTTTGGTTCGGCGGAGTAATTGCAACTTCGTTGTTCGAGAGGGGAAATCCATGCCATAAGGGAAAGAGAAAGAGGTTTTTCAGTGTTAATTCCTCCTCCTCCTCCAAAAACCCCTAACACTTTAGAGCGGGTAATGTGTCAGGTTCAGAAAGGCTTGCAGTATGTCACCTGTTCTGCCTCTGCATCCTCGGGATCGGCTGTCATCAGTGTTTTTTTGCCTGATGCATCTTGCCACAATCCACCCGGAGCACAGAAAACATTTCTGAGGTCTCCGCCGATGGGATTGCCTTTAGATCCCAGTGGCACCGCGTATATCTGAAAGGGTGATCATTACGTCACACGGACAGCTCCCGGACTGTTGGGGGAACTCTCGCGTTCCGCTCCATCTGTTGAGAGTGTGAGCTTTTCCAGGTATTCTCCTTTGGCCAGGAAGGCCCAGGTATAGTTAATTTTCCTAGGTGTGAACCTCCGTTTGAGCCTTTAGAAACCTTGAATATAACAATGATGGCGTGTCATGGACACTGGCACCAGCGAAGCGTTGGTTATCTTCACGCGCTATTGGTGCATCCCCTTTGCAGTTTGCACCCAAGCTGCGCTGGGTGGTGTTGCATCCAAACGCGGCGTATATGCCTAAAGTCAGGTTGGGAGTATGCTCTCGTTCGAGCTGTCTGCCCTGTGAAATCTCTGACTCAGAGAAAAACAGGATACTTGCTTTGTGCTTTGCGCCATTTGCGATGCATACACAGGTGCATTGGGCAGTAGCAGGCTATGCGAGTGCCTGACCAGCCTTTTGTCATGTTTTCCAGCTCAGCCAGTGGGACGCCGCTATCTGAACGATGTCTTCCACATTGGATTGTACAAGGCTATTTCTATAGCATGGAAGGAGTTGGTTCTGCCTGGTGGGTTGTGTGAAGGGCATGGAGATGTCAGGGGCTTGGTTTAAGATTCTCGTGAGATGCCAGCTGGGCATCACTGTGCTTGTTTGTTAGATGTACCCGCTAGTTGCCACTGCGGCAACAGTAACTCAGGCTGTGCTCACCACAGGGTTTTTTTAACTAGGGGCCATGCATCTTTCCCTTGGAAAAGGGTTATGTGGCGGTGCTGGTCTCTTACGTTTAGTTCAGCGACTTGCCGGGGCGTGAATATCCCATATGTCCCATAGTCATGTGTTGTACAGAGTTTCCCTCCTTCTGGGAACAGTAGT
>CM042263.1:39095682-39103182 GCA_023566225.1 Romanogobio albipinnatus
ATCACCATCCCCATCACCATCATCACCACCATCACCATCATCACTATCATCACCATCATCACTATCATCCCCATCATCATCATCATCATCATCACTATCACCATCCCCATCACCATCATCACTATCATCCCCATCATCATCATCATCATCATCACTATCACCATCCCCATCACCATCATCATCACCATCATCACTATCATCCCCATCATCATCATCATCATCATCATCACCACCACCATCACTATCACCATCATCACCATCATCACTAGCATCCCCATCATCATCATCATCATCATCACTATCACCATCCCCATCACCATCATCACCATCCCCATCACCATCATCACTATCATCCCCATCATCATCATCACCATAACCATCCCCATCATCACCATCATCACTATCATCCCCATCATCATCATCATCACCACCATCACTATCATCCCCATCATCATCATCACCACCATCACCACCATCATCATCACTATCATCCCCATCATCATCACCACCATCATCATTATCACCATCACCATCCCCATCACCATCATCACCACCATCATCACCATCATCACCACCATCATCACCACCATCATCAGCGCCATCACCATCATCATCACCATCACCATCCCCATCATCATCACCATCACCATCCCCATCACCATCATCACCACCATCATCATCATCATCATCACCACCATCATCAGCGCCATCACCATCATCATCACCATCCCCATCACCATCATCACCACCATCATCATCATCATCATCATCACCACCATCATCAGCGCCATCACCATCATCATCATCATCACCATCCCCATCACCATCATCACCACCATCATCATCATCACCATCACCATCATCACCACCATCATCATCACCATCACCATCCCCATCATCACCACCATCATCATCATCACCACCATCATCCCCATCACCATCATCATCACCACCATCATCAAAATCACCATCATCACCACCATCATCATCACCATCACCACCATCATCACCATCACCACCATCATCATCACCATCATCATCCCCATCACCATCATCACCACCATCACCACCATCATACCCATCATCATCACCATCACCATCATCACCACCATCATCATCACCATCATCATCACCACCATCATCATCACCATCACCACCATCATCACCATCATCATCACCATCATCATCACCACCATCATCCCCATCACCATCATCACCACCATCATCACCATCACCACCATCATCACCATCACCGCACACACTCAGACACACACACACACACACACACACACACTCTCTCTCACACACACACACACACACACACACACTCACAAAACTCTCACCGTTCGCAAGGAGGAACTTGGGAATCAGATCCACATTCCAGTCTTTCCCGTGACCCATTGATGTGGAAGGAGCAGAAACCTGGAACCTCTTATAAAGCTGCGCAGAAGAACAACTCCAGTCAGCTTCATACAGTACAGATCGTTTCATAACTTCATAAACAAGAAAATAACAGAATCAATGCAAACGTCATCAAATATGAGATACATTTAAATTTGATGTGTGTGTGTCTGAGAGAGAGAGAGAGAGAGAGAGAGAGAGAGAGAGAAAGTGTGTTTGTGTGTGTGTCTGTGAATTACGCTTCAGTACGACCTCACCATCACTAACACCCTCTTTCAACAGAAAAACTAATGTAAGGTGTGTCTAAGGAGCAGTGTGTGTAAACCTGATCTCAAGAGCAGTGTGTGTAAACCTGATCTCAAGAGCAGTGTGTGTAAACCTCACTCCTCAGATCTCAAGAGCAGTGTGTGTAAACCGCACGCCTCTGATCTCAAGAGCAGTGTGTGTAAACCTCACTCCTCTGATCTCAAGAGCAGTGTGTGTAAACCTCACTCCCCTGATCTCAAGAGCAGTGTGTGTAAACCGCACGCCTCTGATCTCAAGAGCAGTGTGTGTAAACCTCACGCCTCTGATCTCAAGAGCAGTGTGTGTAAACCTCACTCCCCTGATCTCAAGAGCAGTGTGTGTAAACCGCACGCCTCTGATCTCAAGAGCAGTGTGTGTAAACCTCACGCCTCTGATCTCAAGAGCAGTGTGTGTAAACCTCACTCCTCTGATCTCAAGAGCAGTGTGTGTAAACCTCACTCCTCTGATCTCAAGAGCAGTGTGTGTAAACCTCACTCCTCAGATCTCAAGAGCAGTGTGTGTAAACCGCACGCCTCTGATCTCAAGAGCAGTGTGTGTAAACCTCACTCCTCTGATCTCAAGAGCAGTGTGTGTAAACCTCACGCCTCTGATCTCAAGAGCAGTGTGTGTAAACCTCACTCCCCTGATCTCAAGAGCAGTGTGTGTAAACCTCACTCCCCTGATCTCAAGAGCAGTGTGTGTAAACCGCACGCCTCTGATCTCAAGAGCAGTGTGTGTAAACCTCACGCCTCTGATCTCAAGAGCAGTGTGTGTAAACCTCACGCCTCTGATCTCAAGAGCAGTGTGTGTAAACCTCACTCCTCTGATCTCAAGAGCAGTGTGTGTAAACCTCACTCCTCTGATCTCAAGAGCAGTGTGTGTAAACCTCACGCCTCTGATCTCAAGAGCAGTGTGTGTAAACCTCACTCCTCTGATCTCAAGAGCAGTGTGTGTAAACCTCACTCCTCTGATCTCAAGAGCAGTGTGTGTAAACCTCACGCCTCTGATCTCAAGAGCAGTGTGTGTAAACCTCACTCCTCTGATCTCAAGAGCATTGTGTGTAAACCGCACTCCTCTGATCTCAAGAGCAGTGTGTGTAAACCGCACTCCTCTGATCTCAAGAGCAGTGTGTGTAAACCTCACGCCTCTGATCTCAAGAGCAGTGTGTGTAAACCTCACTCCTCTGATCTCAAGAGCAGTGTGTGTAAACCTCACTCCTCTGATCTCAAGAGCAGTGTGTGTAAACCTCACTCCTCTGATCTCAAGAGCAGTGTGTGTAAACCTCACTCCTCTGATCTCAAGAGCAGTGTGTGTAAACCTCACTCCTCTGATCTCAAGAGCAGTGTGTGTAAACCTCACTCCCCTGATCTCAAGAGCAGTGTGTAAACCTCACTCCCCTGATCTCAAGAGCATTGTGTGTAAACCTCACTCCTCTGATCTCAAGAGCAGTGTGTAAACCTCACTCCTCTGATCTCAAGAGCAGTGTGTGTAAACCTCACTCCCCTGATCTCAAGAGCAGTGTGTAAACCTCACTCCCCTGATCTCAAGAGCATTGTGTGTAAACCTCACTCCTCTGATCTCAAGAGCAGTGTGTAAACCTCACTCCTCTGATCTCAAGAGCAGTGTGTGTAAACCTCACTCCTCTGATCTCAAGAGCAGTGTGTGTAAACCTCACTCCTCTGATCTCAAGAGCAGTGTGTGTAAACCTCACTCCTCTGATCTCAAGAGCAGTGTGTGTAAACCTCACTCCCCTGATCTCAAGAGCAGTGTGTATAAACCTCACTCCCCTGATCTCAAGAGCAGTGTGTGTAAACCTCACTCCTCTGATCTCAAGAGCAGTGTGTGTAAACCTCACTCCTCTGATCTCAAGAGCAGTGTGTGTAAACCTCACTCCTCTGATCTCAAGAACAGTGTGTGTAAACCTCACTCCCCTGATCTCAAGAACAGTGTGTGTAAACCTCACTCCCCTGATCTCAAGAGCAGTGTGTAAACCTCACTCCTCTGATCTCAAGAGCAGTGTGTGTAAACCTCACTCCCCTGATCTCAAGAGCAGTGTGTGTAAACCTCACTCCCCTGATCTCAAGAGCAGTGTGTAAACCTCACTCCTCTGATCTCAAGAGCAGTGTGTGTAAACCTCACTCCCCTGATCTCAAGAGCAGTGTGTGTAAACCTCACTCCCCTGATCTCAAGAGCAGTGTGTGTAAACCTCACTCCTCTGATCTCAAGAGAAGTGTGTGTAAACCTCACTCCTCTGATCTCAAGAACAGTGTGTGTAAACCTCACTCCCCTGATCTCGAGAGCAGTGTGTGTAAACCTCACTCCCCTGATCTCGAGAGCAGTGTGTGTAAACCTCACTCCCCTGATCTCAAGAGCAGTGTGTGTAAACCTCACTCCCCTGATATCAAGAGCAGTGTGTGTAAACCGCACGCCTCTGATCTCAAGAGCAGTGTGTGTAAACCTCACGCCTCTGATCTCAAGAGCAGTGTGTGTAAACCTCACTCCTCTGATCTCAAGAGCAGTGTGTGTAAACCTCACTCCTCAGATCTCAAGAGCAGTGTGCGTGTAAACCTCACTCCCCTGATATCAAGAGCAGTGTGTGTAAACCTCACTCCTCAGATCTCAAGAGCAGTGTGTGTAAACCTCACTCCTCAGATCTCAAGAGCAGTGTGTGTAAACCGCACGCCTCTGATCTCAAGAGCAGTGTGTAAACCTCACGCCTCTGATCTCAAGAGCAGTGTGTGTAAACCTCACTCCCCTGATCTCAAGAGCAGTGTGTGTAAACCGCACGCCTCTGATCTCAAGAGCAGTGTGTGTAAACCTCACGCCTCTGATCTCAAGAGCAGTGTGTGTAAACCTCACTCCTCTGATCTCAAGAGCAGTGTGTGTAAACCTCACTCCCCTGATCGCAAGAGCAGTGTGTGTAAACCTCACTCCTCTGATCTCAAGAGCAGTGTGTGTAAACCTCACTCCTCTGATCTCAAGAGCAGTGTGTGTAAACCTCACTCCTCTGATCTCAAGAGCAGTGTGTGTAAACCTCACTCCCCTGATCTCAAGAGCAGTGTGTGTGTAAACCTCACTCCTCTGATCTCAAGAGCAGTGTGTGTAAACCTCACTCCTCTGATCTCAAGAGCAGTGTGTGTAAACCTCACTCCTCTGATCTCAAGAACAGTGTGTGTAAACCTCACTCCCCTGATCTCAAGAGCAGTGTGTGTAAACCTCACTCCCCTGATCTCAAGAGCAGTGTGTGTAAACCTCACTCCCCTGATCTCAAGAGCAGTGTGTGTAAACCTCACTCCCCTGATCTCAAGAGCAGTGTGTGTAAACCTCACTCCCCTGATCTCAAGAGCAGTGTGTGTAAACCTCACTCCCCTGATCTCAAGAGCAGTGTGTGTAAACCTCACTCCTCTGATCTCAAGAGCAGTGTGTGTAAACCTCACTCCTCTGATCTCAAGAGCAGTGTGTGTAAACCTCACTCCTCTGATCTCAAGAACAGTGTGTGTAAACCTCACTCCCCTGATCTCAAGAGCAGTGTGTGTAAACCTCACTCCCCTGATCTCAAGAGCAGTGTGTGTAAACCTCACTCCTCTGATCTCAAGAACAGTGTGTGTAAACCGCACGCCTCTGATCTCAAGAGCAGTGTGTGTAAACCTCACTCCTCTGATCTCAAGAGCAGTGTGTGTAAACCTCACTCCTCTGATCTCAAGAGCAGTGTGTGTAAACCTCACTCCTCTGATCTCAAGAGCAGTGTGTGTAAACCTCACTCCTCTGATCTCAAGAACAGTGTGTGTAAACCTCACTCCCCTGATCTCAAGAGCAGTGTGTGTAAACCTCACTCCCCTGATCTCAAGAGCAGTGTGTGTAAACCTCACTCCCCTGATCTCAAGAGCAGTGTGTGTAAACCTCACTCCCCTGATCTCAAGAGCAGTGTGTAAACCTCACTCCCCTGATCTCAAGAGCAGTGTGTGTAAACCTCACTCCTCTGATCTCAAGAGCAGTGTGTGTAAACCTCACTCCTCTGATCTCAAGAGCAGTGTGTGTAAACCTCACTCCCCTGATCTCAAGAGCAGTGTGTGTAAACCTCACTCCTCTGATCTCAAGAACAGTGTGTGTAAACCTCACTCCCCTGATCTCAAGAGCAGTGTGTGTAAACCTCACTCCCCTGATCTCAAGAGCAGTGTGTGTAAACCTCACTCCTCTGATCTCAAGAACAGTGTGTGTAAACCTCACTCCCCTGATCTCAAGAGCAGTGTGTGTAAACCTCACTCCCCTGATCTCAAGAGCAGTGTGTGTAAACCTCACTCCTCTGATCTCAAGAACAATGTGTGTAAACCTCACTCCTCTGATCTCAAGAGCAGTGTGTGTAAACCTCACTCCCCTGATCTCAAGAGCAGTGTGTGTAAACCTCACTCCTCTGATCTCAAGAACAGTGTGTGTAAACCTCACTCCTCTGATCTCAAGAGCAGTGTGTGTAAACCTCACTCCTCTGATCTCAAGAGCAGTGTGTGTAAACCTCACTCCTCTGATCTCAAGAGCAGTGTGTGTAAACCTCACTCCCCTGATCTCAAGAGCAGTGTGTGTAAACCTCACTCCTCTGATCTCAAGAACAGTGTGTGTAAACCTCACTCCCCTGATCTCAAGAGCAGTGTGTGCAAACCTCACTCCTCTGATCTCAAGAGCAGTGTGTGTAAACCTCACTCCTCTGATCTCAAGAGCAGTGTGTGTAAACCTCACTCCCCTGATCTCAAGAGCAGTGTGTGTAAACCGCACTCCCCTGATCTCAAGAGCAGTGTGTGTAAACCTCACTCCCCTGATCTCAAGAGCAGTGTGTGTAAACCGCACTCCCCTGATCTCAAGAGCAGTGTGTGTAAACCTCACTCCTCTGATCTCAAGAGCAGTGTGTGTAAACCGCACTCCCCTGATCTCAAGAGCAGTGTGTGTAAACCTCACTCCTCTGATCTCAAGAGCAGTGTGTGTAAACCGCACTCCCCTGATCTCAAGAGCAGTGTGTGTAAACCTCACTCCTCTGATCTCAAGAGCAGTGTGTGTGTAAACCTCACTCCTCTGATCTCAAGAGCAGTGTGTGTAAACCTCACTCCTCTGATCTCAAGAGCAGTGTGTGTAAACCGCACTCCCCTGATCTCAAGAGCAGTGTGTGTAAACCTCACTCCTCTGATCTCAAGAGCAGTGTGTGTGTAAACCTCACTCCTCTGATCTCAAGAGCAGTGTGTGTAAACCTCACTCCCCTGATCTCAAGAGCAGTGTGTGTAAACCTCACTCCTCTGATCTCAAGAACAGTGTGTGTAAACCTCACTCCTCTGATCTCAAGAACAGTGTGTGTAAACCTCACTCCCCTGATCTCAAGAGCAGTGTGTGTAAACCTCACTCCCCTGATCTCAAGAACAGTGTGTGTAAACCTCAGTGTTTGTAAACCTCAGTGTGTGTAAACTTCAGTGTGTGTAAACCTCAGTGTGTGTAAACTTCAGTGTGTGTAAACCTCAGTGTGTGTAAACCTCAGTGTGTGTAAACTTCAGTGTGTGTAAACCTCAGTGTGTGTAAACCTCAGTGTGTGTAAACTTCAGTGTGTA
This sequence comes from Romanogobio albipinnatus, assembly GCA_023566225.1. Taxonomy (NCBI): domain Eukaryota; kingdom Metazoa; phylum Chordata; class Actinopteri; order Cypriniformes; family Gobionidae; genus Romanogobio; species Romanogobio albipinnatus. The sequence continues at coordinate 39,102,954 of CM042263.1, forward strand.
AACCTCACTCCTCTGATCTCAAGAGCAGTGTGTGTGTAAACCTCACTCCTCTGATCTCAAGAGCAGTGTGTGTAAACCTCACTCCCCTGATCTCAAGAGCAGTGTGTGTAAACCTCACTCCTCTGATCTCAAGAACAGTGTGTGTAAACCTCACTCCCCTGATCTCAAGAGCAGTGTGTGTAAACCTCACTCCCCTGATCTCAAGAACAGTGTGTGTAAACCTCAGTGT
>CM042263.1:39108182-39118182 GCA_023566225.1 Romanogobio albipinnatus
GTCCACAGCCGCTGTACGACCCAAACTACGGCGTGTCGGTGCAGGCGGTGAAGCTGCAGAGGCGGGTGGAGATGTACCAGTGGGTGGAGTACAGCGAGAGCAGGTGACACACACCTGTCTGACACACGGCCATCAGCACATGCACTCGCATTCATCATGACTCACTCATCTGATTCACTCGCATTCATCATGACTCACTCATCAACTGAATCACTCATCACACTGATTCATCATCTGATTCACTCGCATTCATCATGACTCACTCATCAACTGAATCACTCATCACACTGATTCATCATCTGATTCAATAGCATTCATCATGACTCACTCATCAACTGAATCACTCATCACACTGATTCATCAACTGATTCACTCGCATTCATCATGACTCACTCATCAACTGAATCACTCATCACACTGATTCATCATCTGATTCACTCGCATTCATCATGACTCACTCATCAACTGAATCACTCATCACACTGATTAATCATCTGATTCACTCGCATTCATCATGACTCACTCATCAACTGAATCACTCATCACACTGATTAATCATCTGATTAACTCGCATTCATCATGACTCACTCATCAACTGAATCACTCATCACACTGATTCATCATCTGATTCACTCGCATTCATCATGACTCACTCATCAACTGAATCACTCATCACACTGATTCATCATCTGATTCAATAGCATTCATCATGACTCACTCATCAACTGAATCACTCATCACACTGATTCATCATCTGATTCAATCGCATTCATCATGACTCACTCATCAACTGAATCACTCATCACACTGATTCATCATCTGATTCAATAGCATTCATCATGACTCACTCATCAACTGAATCACTCATCACACTGATTAATCATCTGATTCACTCGCATTCATCATGACTCACTCATCAACTGAATCACTCATCACACTGATTAATCATCTGATTCACTCGCATTCATCATGACTCACTCATCAACTGAATCACTCATCACACTGATTCATCATCTGATTCAATAGCATTCATCATGACTCACTCATCAACTGAATCACTCATCACACTGATTCATCAACTGATTCACTCGCATTCATCATGACTCACTCATCAACTGAATCACTCATCACACTGATTCATCATCTGATTCACTCGCATTCATCATGACTCACTCATCAACTGAATCACTCATCACACTGATTAATCATCTGATTCACTCGCATTCATCATGACTCACTCATCAACTGAATCACTCATCACACTGATTAATCATCTGATTCACTCGCATTCATCATGACTCACTCATCAACTGAATCACTCATCACACTGATTAATCATCTGATTCACTCGCATTCATCATGACTCACTCATCAACTGAATCACTCATCACACTGATTCATCATCTGATTCACTCGCATTCATCATGACTCGCTCATCAACTGAATCACTCATCACACTGATTAATCATCTGATTCACTCGCATTCATCATGACTCACTCATCAACTGAATCACTCATCACACTGATTCATCATCTGATTCACTCGCATTCATCATGACTCACTCATCAACTGAATCACTCATCACACTGATTCATCATCTGATTCACTCGCATTCATCATGACTCACTCATCAACTGAATCACTCATCACACTGATTCATCATCTGATTCACTCGCATTCATCATGACTCACTCATCAACTGAATCACTCATCAACTGAATCACTCATCAACTGAATCACTCATCATACTGATCTCATTCCTTTCAGGGACTTTGAGGAAAACGGAGAGACCAAGACGGAAACCTCGTACTCATACAGTGAGTGTTCTCTGGGACAGTGAGTGTTCTCTGGTACAGTGAGTGTTCTCTGGGACAGTGAGTGTTCTCTGGTACAGTGAGAGTTCTCTGGTACAGTGAGTGTTCTCTGGTACAGTGAGAGTTCTCTGGTACAGTGAGAGTTCTCTGGTACAGTGAGAGTTCTCTGGTACAGTGAGTGTTCTCTGGTACAGTGAGAGTTCTCTGGTACAGTGAGAGTTCTCTGGGACAGTGAGTGTTCTCTGGTACAGTGAGAGTTCTCTGGTACAGTGAGCGTTCTCTGGGACAGTGAGTGTTCTCTGGGACAGTGAGAGTTCTCTGGGACAGTGAGAGTTCTCTGGGACAGTGAGAGTTCTCTGGTACAGTGAGTGTTCTCTGGGACAGTGAGTGTTCTCTGGTACAGTGAGTGTTCTCTGGTACAGTGAGTGTTCTCTGGTACAGTGAGTGTTCTCTGGGACAGTGAGAGTTCTCTGGGACAGTGAGAGTTCTCTGGTACAGTGAGAGTTCTCTGGGACAGTGAGAGTTCTCTGGGACAGTGAGTTCTCTGGTGCAGTGAGAGTTCTCTGGGACAGTGAGCGTTCTCTGGGACAGTGAGAGTTCTCTGGGACAGTGAGCGTTCTCTGGGACAGTGAGAGTTCTCTGGGACAGTGAGAGTTCTCTGGGACAGTGAGCGTTCTCTGGGACAGTGAGTTCTCTGGGACAGTGAGAGTTCTCTGGGACAGTGAGCGTTCTCTGGTACAGTGAGCGTTCTCTGGGACAGTGAGAGTTCTCTGGGACAGTGAGAGTTCTCTGGGACAGTGAGGCGTTCTCTGGTACAGTGAGAGTTCTCTGGGACAGTGAGCGTTCTCAGGGACAGTGAGAGTTCTCTGGTACAGTGAGCGTTCTCTGGGACAGTGAGCGTTCTCTGGGACAGTGAGCGTTCTCTGGGACAGTGAGCGTTCTCTGGGACAGTGAGCGTTCTCTGGGACAGTGAGCGTTCTCTCGTACAGTCTCAGGAACGTCTCACTGAGATTGTGTTTCTTACAGACACTGAGTGGAAGTCAGAGGTCATCAGCAGCAGACACTTTGATAAGGAGGTCGGACACACAAATCCCAGGTGAGGCATGTGTGATGTGAGCTGTGTGAGGCGTGTGTGATGTGACATCTGTGCTATGTATGACGTGTGTGAAGCTATGCGTGTGTGACGCTATGTGTGCGTGTGACGTGAGGCGTGTTTTGACGTTAGGCGTGTGTTGCGAGGCATGTGACGGTACAGATCCACTTTTGCGACATGACTGAAGCGTGGTGTTGTGAAGCGTGTGTGTGGCGTATGACATCTGTGGCGTGTGTGGCGTATGACATCTGAGGCGTGTGTGTCGTATGACATCTGAGGCGTGTGTGGCGTATGACATCTGAGGCGTGTGTGGCGTATGACATCTGAGGCGTGTGTGGCGTATGACATCTGTGGCGTGTGTGGCGTATGACATCTGAGGCGTGTGTGGCGTATGACATCTGAGGCGTGTGTGGCGTATGACATCTGAGGCGTGTGTGGCGTATGACATCTGAGGCGTGTGTGGCGTATGACATCTGAGGCGTGTGTGGCGTATGACATCTGAGGCGTGAGTGGCGTATGACATCTGAGGCGTGTGTGGCGTATGACATCTGAGGCGTGTGTGGCGTATGACATCTGAGGCGTGTGTGGCGTATGACATCTGAGGCGTGTGTGGCGTATGACATCTGAGGCGTGTGTGGCGTATGACATCTGAGGCGTGAGTGGCGTATGACATCTGAGGCGTGTGTGGCGTATGACATCTGAGGCGTGTGTGGCGTATGACATCTGAGGCGTGTGTGGCGTGTGGCGTATGACATCTGTGGCGTGTGTGGCGTATGACATCTGTGGCGTGTGTGGCGTATGACATCTGAGGCGTGAGTGGCGTATGACATCTGAGGCGTGTGTGGCGTATGACATCTGAGGCGTGTGTGGCGTGTGGCGTATGACATCTGTGGCGTGTGGCGTGTGTGGCGTATGACATCTGTGGCGTATGACATCTGTGGCGTGTGTGGCGTATGACATCTGTGGCGTGTGTGGCGTATGACATCTGTGGCGTGTGTGGCGTATGACATCTGTGGCGTGTGTGGCGTATGACATCTGTGGCGTGTGTGGCGTATGACATCTGAGGCGTGTGTGGCGTATGACATCTGTGGCGTGTGTGTCGTATGACATCTGAGGCGTGTGTGGCGTATGACATCTGTGGCGTGTGTGGTGTGTGGCGTATGACATCTGTGGCGTGTGGCGTATGACATCTGTGGCGTATGACATCTGTGGCGTGTGTGGCGTATGACATCTGTGGCGTGTGTGGCGTATGACATCTGTGGCGTGTGTGGCGTATGACATCTGAGCCGTGTGTGGCGTATGACATCTGAGGCGTGTGTGGCGTATGACATCTGTGGCGTGTGTGGCGTATGACATCTGAGGCGTGTGTGGCGTATGACATCTGAGGCGTGAGTGGCGTATGACATCTGAGGCGTGTGTGGCGTATGACATCTGAGGCGTGTGTGGCGTATGACATCTGAGGCGTGTGTGGCGTATGACATCTGAGGCGTGTGTGGCGTATGACATCTGAGGCGTGTGTGGCGTATGACATCTGAGGCGTGTGTGGCGTATGACATCTGAGGCGTGTGTGGCGTATGACATCTGAGGCGTGAGTGGCGTATGACATCTGAGGCGTGTGTGGCGTATGACATCTGAGGCGTGTGTGGCGTGTGGCGTATGACATCTGTGGCGTGTGGCGTGTGTGGCGTATGACATCTGTGGCGTATGACATCTGTGGCGTGTGTGGCGTATGACATCTGTGGCGTGTGTGGCGTATGACATCTGTGGCGTGTGTGGCGTATGACATCTGTGGCGTGTGTGGCGTATGACATCTGTGGCGTGTGTGGCGTATGACATCTGTGGCGTGTGTGGCGTATGACATCTGTGGCGTGTGTGGCGTATGACATCTGAGGCGTGTGTGGCGTATGACATCTGTGGCGTGTGTGGCGTATGACATCTGAGGCGTGTGTGGCGTATGACATCTGAGGCGTGTGTGGCGTATGACATCTGAGGCGTGTGTGGCGTATGACATCTGAGGCGTGTGTGGCGTATGACATCTGAGGCGTGTGTGGCGTATGACATCTGAGGCGTGTGTGGCGTATGCCATCTGAGGCGTGTGGCATGTGTGGCGTATGACATCTGAGGCGTGTGTGTGGCGTATGACATCTGAGGCGTGTGTGGCGTATGACATCTGAGGCGTGTGTGGCGTATGACATCTGTGGCGTGTGTGTGGCGTATGACATCTGAGGCGTGTGTGTGGCGTATGCCATCTGAGGCGTGTGTGTGGCGTATGACATCTGAGGCGTGTGTGTGGTGTATGACATCTGAGGCGTGTGTGTGGCGTATGACATCTGAGGCGTGTGTGTGGCGTATGCCATCTGAGGCGTGTGTGGCATATGACATATGAGGCGTGTGGCATGTGTGGCGTATGATATCTGAGGCGTGTGTGGCGTATGACATCTGAGGCGTGTGTGGCGTATGCCATCTGAGGCGTGTGTGGCGTATGACATCTGTGGCGTATGACATCTGAGGCGTGTGTGGCGTATGACATCTGTGGCGTATGACATCTGTGGCGTATGACATCTGTGGCTTATGACATCTGTGGTGTATGACATCTGAGGCATGTGTGGCGTATGACATCTGAGGCGTGTGTGGCGTATGACATCTGAGGCGTGTGGCATGTGTGGCGTATGACATCTGAGGCGTGAAGGCGTGTGTGTGGCGTATGACATCTGAGGCGTGTGTGGCGTATGCCATCTGAGGCGTGTGTGGCGTATGACATCTGAGGCGTGTGTGGCGTATGCCATCTGAGGCGTGTGTGGCGTATGACATCTGTGGCGTATGACATCTGAGGCGTGTGTGGCGTATGACATCTGTGGCGTATGACATCTGTGGCTTATGACATCTGTGGTGTGTGTGGCGTATGACATCTGAGGCGTGTGTGGCGTATGACATCTGTGGCGTATGACATCTGAGGCATGTGTGGCGTATGACATCTGAGGCGTGTGTGGCGTATGACATCTGAGGCGTGTGGCATGTGTGGCGTATGACATCTGAGGCGTGTGTGGCGTATGACATCTGAGGCGTGAAGGCGTGTGTGTGGCGTATGACATCTGAGGCGTGTGTGGCGTATGACATCTGAGGCGTGTGTGGCGTATGACATCTGAGGCGTGAAGGCGTGTGTGTGGCATATGACATATGAGGCGTGTGGCATGTGTGGCGTATGATATCTGAGGCGTGTGTGGCGTATGACATCTGAGGCGTGTGTGGCGTATGCCATCTGAGGCGTGTGTGGCGTATGACATCTGTGGCGTATGACATCTGAGGCGTGTGTGGCGTATGACATCTGTGGCGTATGACATCTGTGGCTTATGACATCTGTGGTGTATGACATCTGAGGCGTGTGTGGCGTATGACATCTGTGGCGTATGACATCTGAGGCATGTGTGGCGTATGACATCTGAGGCGTGTGGCATGTGTGGCGTATGACATCTGAGGCGTGAAGGCGTGTGTGTGGCGTATGACATCTGAGGCGTGTGTGGCGTATGCCATCTGAGGCGTGTGTGGCGTATGACATCTGAGGCGTGTGTGGCGTATGCCATCTGAGGCGTGTGTGGCGTATGACATCTGTGGCGTATGACATCTGAGGCGTGTGTGGCGTATGACATCTGTGGCGTATGACATCTGTGGCTTATGACATCTGTGGTGTATGACATCTGAGGCGTGTGTGGCGTATGACATCTGTGGCGTATGACATCTGAGGCATGTGTGGCGTATGACATCTGAGGCGTGTGTGGCGTATGACATCTGAGGCGTGTGGCATGTGTGGCGTATGACATCTGAGGCGTGTGTGGCGTATGACATCTGAGGCGTGAAGGCGTGTGTGTGGCGTATGACATCTGAGGCGTGTGTGGCGTATGACATCTGAGGCGTGTGTGGCGTATGACATCTGAGGCGTGTGTGGCGTATGACATCTGAGGCGTGAAGGCGTGTGTGTGGCGTATGACATCTGAGGCGTGTGGCGTATGAAATCTGAGGCGTGAAGGCGTGTGTGTGGCGTATGACATCTGAGGCGTGAAGGCGTGTGTGTGGCGTTTGAAATCTGAGGTGTGTGGCATGTGTGGCGTATGACATCTGAGGCGTGTGGCGTATGACATCTGAGGCGTGTGGCGTATGACATCTGAGGCGTGAAGGCGTGTGTGTGGCGTATGACATCTGAGGCGTGTGGTGTGTGTGTGGCGTATGACATCTGAGGTGTGTGGCGTATGAAATCTGAGGCGTGTGGCGTGTGTGTGGCGTATGACATCTGAGGCGTGTGGTGTATGAAATCTGAGGCGTGAAGGCGTGTGTGTGGCGTGTGTGGCGTATGACATCTGAGGTGTGTGGCGTATGAAATCTGAGGCGTGTGGCATGTGTGGCGTATGACATCTGAGGCGTGAAGGCGTGTGTGGGGCGTGTGTGGCGTATGACATCTGAGGTGTGTGGCGTATGAAATCTGAGGCGTGTGGCATGTGTGGCGTATGAAATCTGAGGCGTGTGGCATGTGTGGCGTATGACATCTGAGGCGTGTGGCGTATGACATCTGAGGCGTGTGTGGCGTATGACATCTGAGGCGTGTGTGGCGTATGACATCTGAGGCGTGTGTGGCGTATGACATCTGAGGCGTGTGTGGCGTATGACATCTGAGGCGTGTGGTGTATGACATCTGAGGCGTGTGGCGTATGACATCTGTGGCGTGTGGCGTATGACATCTGAGGCGTGTGTGGCGTATGAAATCTGAGGTGTGGCATGTGTGGTGTATGACATCTGAGGCGTGTGGCGTATGACATCTGAGGCGTGTGTGGCGTATGACATCTGAGGCGTGTGTGGCGTATGACATCTGAGGCGTGTGTGGCGTATGACATCTGAGGCGTGTGGTGTATGACATCTGAGGCGTGTGGCGTATGACATCTGTGGCGTGTGGCGTATGACATCTGAGGCGTGTGTGGCGTATGACATCTGAGGCATGTGTGGCGTATGACATCTGAGGCGTGTGTGGCGTATGACATCTGAGGCGTGTGTGGCGTATGACATCTGAGTCGTGTGTGGCGTATGACATCTGAGGCGTGTGGCGTATGACATCTGAGGCGTGTGTGGCGTATGACATCTGAGGTGTGTGTGGCGTATGACATCTGAGGCGTGTGTGGCGTATGACATCTGAGGCGTGTGTGGCGTATGACATCTGAGGCGTGTGTGGCGTATGACATCTGAGTCGTGTGTGGCGTATGACATCTGTGGCGTGTGGCGTATGACATCTGAGGCATGTGTGGCGTATGACATCTGAGGCGTGTGTGGCGTATGACATCTGAGGCGTGTGTGGCGTATGACATCTGAGGCGTGTGTGGCGTATGACATCTGAGTCGTGTGTGGCGTATGACATCTGAGGCGTGTGTGGCGTATGACATCTGAGGCGTGTGTGGCGTATGACATCTGAGGCGTGTGTGGCGTATGACATCTGAGGTGTGGCATGTGTGGTGTATGACATCTGAGGCGTGTGGCGTATGACATCTGAGGCGTGTGTGGCGTATGACATCTGAGGCGTGTGTGGCGTATGACGTGTGTGGCGTATGACATCTGAGGCGTGTGGTGTATGACATCTGAGGCGTGTGGCGTATGACATCTGAGGCGTGTGGCGTATGACATCTGAGGCGTGTGGCGTATGACATCTGAGGCGTGTGGCGTATGACATCTGAGGCGTGTGGCGTATGACATCTGAGGCGTGTGGCGTATGACATCTGAGGCGTGAAGGCGTGTGTGTGGCGTATGACATCTGAGGCGTGTGGTGTGTGTGTGGCGTATGACATCTGAGGTGTGTGGCGTATGAAATCTGAGGCGTGTGGCGTGTGTGTGGCGTATGACATCTGAGGCGTGAAGGCGTGTGTGTGGCGTATGACATCTGAGGCGTGTGGTGTGTGTGTGGCGTATGACATCTGAGGCGTGTGGTGTATGAAATCTGAGGCGTGTGGCATGTGTGGCGTATGACATCTGAGGCGTGAAGGCGTGTGTGTGGCGTGTGTGGCGTATGACATCTGAGGTGTGTGGCGTATGAAATCTGAGGCGTGTGGCATGTGTGGCGTATGACATCTGAGGCGTGAAGGCGTGTGTGGGGCGTGTGTGGCGTATGACATCTGAGGTGTGTGGCGTATGAAATCTGAGGCGTGTGGCATGTGTGGCGTATGAAATCTGAGGCGTGTGGCGTATGACATCTGAGGCGTGTGGCGTATGACATCTGAGGCGTGTGTGGCGTATGACATCTGAGGCGTGTGTGGCGTATGACATCTGAGGCGTGTGTGGCGTATGACATCTGAGGCGTGTGTGGCGTATGACATCTGAGGCGTGTGTGGCGTATGACATCTGAGGCGTGTGGTGTATGACATCTGAGGCGTGTGGCGTATGACATCTGTGGCGTGTGGCGTATGACATCTGAGGCGTGTGTGGCGTATGAAATCTGAGGTGTGGCATGTGTGGTGTATGACATCTGAGGCGTGTGGCGTATGACATCTGAGGCGTGTGTGGCGTATGACATCTGAGGCGTGTGTGGCGTATGACATCTGAGGCGTGTGGTGTATGACATCTGAGGCGTGTGTGGCGTATGACATCTGTGGCGTGTGGCGTATGACATCTGAGGCGTGTGTGGCGTATGACATCTGAGGCGTGTGTGGCGTATGACATCTGAGGCGTGTGGTGTATGACATCTGAGGCGTGTGGCGTATGACATCTGTGGCGTGTGGCGTATGACATCTGAGGCGTGTGTGGCGTATGACATCTGAGGCGTGTGGCGTATGACATCTGAGGCGTGTGGCGTATGACATCTGAGGCGTGTGTGGCGTATGACATCTGAGGCGTGAGTGGCGTATGACATCTGAGGCGTGTGTGGCGTATGACATCTGAGGTGTGTGTGGCGTATGACATCTGAGGCGTGTGTGGCGTATGACATCTGAGGCGTGTGTGGCGTATGACATCTGAGGCGTGTGTGGCGTATGACATCTGAGGCGTGTGTGGCGTATGACATCTGAGGCGTGTGTGGCGTATGACATCTGAGGCGTGTGTGGCGTATGACATCTGAGGCGTGTG